>OY757026.1:85371158-85525437 GCA_963580285.1 Lucinisca nassula
TTTTCGAAATGTGCTACTGTAGTATTTTAAATATCGGAGTGGCTATTAACAGCCACCAGTTTTTTTTTGCCTCACCAGAAATTAGGCAAACTCACCTAGTCTTTCTAACACTTTTAGGTGGCTTTCAATGCATTTAGGTAATAGCTTAGATCTATACAAATTATTTCTATATGATTTGGTGAAGATATACATAACGGTTTCTTGGCAAACCGGGGTGAAAGGGTGAAAATCCCGCGGGATTTTTGAAAATCCCGCAGGATTAAAATAATCCCGCGGGATTTTTTCTCCACTCCCGCGGGATTAAAATCCCATAAAAATATCAGGGATTTTTCTCCCACGGGAGAATTTCAAAATTTTAAATCTTGCTTTTAACTATCAAAATGGACCTACTTAACATTAAAATACATGCACAAAAAATATGGCTGCTCCTGCTCTAATTTCAATTTCTCCCGCGGGATTTTTCTCCCATGGGATTTTTTACGGAGAAAAATCCCGCGGGATTTTTTAATTTTTTAAAATGCTCTGGAATGAAAGTGTAATATATCTTTTCTATTAATAAGGTTAATTAGAGAAGCTTACAATGAGTAAAGCATGAATATAACTATTTTAAAAAAATCCCACGGGATTTTAATCCCATGGGATTTTTATCCCATAATCGAAAATGGGATTTTTCTCCCGTGGGATTTCACTAATTTCCAATAAATCTGCTTTGTTTGGACAAAGCTATAATAATTTTGTCCATTTATGTATAAAACATGCATAATTTATTGGTTTAAAGTAACTAATATTGGCTCCATTGAAATTAACTCCCGCAGGATTTTTATCCCATTTCAGAACACAGGATTTAAATCCTGTGGGATTATTTTATTTCTTTCGTTTTCTGTTTTGGCTATTAACCCATTTTGTACCAGAAACCCCAAAATGGGTACCCTGGCAAACAGTGCAGGCCCAGATCAGACGCCGCAAAAAGTGGCGTCTGATCAGGGCCTACATGGTTTGTGAAAAGTTAAGATATTTTCAAAGTAAGTTTTAAAGAAATAAAGAGTGAGTGAGTTTTAGTTTAACGTCCCACCAACAGATAAGGTCATACGGAGACGGGACCTCGGTTTAAAGACTCATCCGAAAGTCTGGAGAAGCCCGGGATCGATCCTGCGATCCCTGGTTTACAAGGCGAGTAGCGTAACCACTGCACCACGGAGGCTTCTAAAGAAATAAAGAAAACACAGCCTGACGCCCCTTAATTTTTGGAATGGACTCCTGGTATATATAAGGAGGAAGATTCCATTTGGTACAAAAAGGGTTAAAATTTAAGAACAATGTAAGAAAATCAGACTTCAGGTCCTTCTTTCCAGTTAGTGGATTGGCCTTTCTCAGCTTTTAGGGCAAATTCTGACTTTCTTTGTCCGCATCAGGTCAACACCCCATCAAAACACTTCTTTAATAATAGAAGCCTATAAGATACAGAAACTCCTGTAGCCACCGCAAGCTTTGAACAGGCTGTGTGAGCTAAAATGGCTGATTAGAGTTGTTTTTTGTTTGTTTGTTTTTTGGCCATTACTGTAAAAATCCTAAACATTCAAACACAGCCAGGAATTGCTGTAATATTCTCCTAAAATTTTAACAAATTTGTTTCATGATCCAGCAGGGGGGTCCAAAAGGAACAGATAGAATTGCAAATAGTGTTGACACTGATCAGACTGCTTCAGGAGCAGTCTGATCTGGGTCTGCACCTATCTGTACCAATACTTAGGATTATTATGGTACCAGGTTTTCTTTCAGAGTTGCTAAATAATGAAATAGATTTTATTGCATATTGCTATATGATCAGCCTTAGCAATGTGGTTTATGGACAGCCTTGATACAAAGCAGCTTCATCACATTACAATAATATATATCCATGTCCTAAAACTTCATTTTATATCACACTCCAATGAATTTCATTTTTTATTTTTCTGGTCTATATAGTAAAAGCATATGTTGTGGGTGCTCTGTAGTACTGCCTCATCAATTTAGTTCTAATGAGTACCCACAATCTATGTTATTGAGCAAAAAGAAGGAGAACAAATTAAACTCTAATTTACAGAACCCTGGTTTTCTTTACGAGGTAGGGTTTAGAGGGGTGTCCATTACACAGGCTTGTTGATCTGATGCGGACAAAGAAAGTCAGAGTTTACCATAAAAATTCTAAGAACTAGAGCTGTCAGAGAAACTGACTAGGGCCCCGGCAGCGCTATCAGAAATTTGTGGACGGACAGACGGATGGACAGACAGACAGACGGACGGACAGAGTGATTACTATAGGGCACCCACACTTTCAGTGTGGGGCCCTAATTAGGACACCTTGAGGACTTGCTGTAATTCTCCAAAAATTAAAAAAACAAGATGTGTTTGTGAAACACTGATGCCCCCGGACAGCGCCAATGTTAATGTTTTTAAAAATTTTGAAAAAAAATAGGTCAAAGGTCAAGGTCAAGGTCACGAAATCAAAAATTATGGTACCACTGGAAAGGTCTTGTGATAAGGTATACACATGTGAAATATGAAAGCTCTATCTATTACCATTCAAAAGTTATGCCCAATGTTAAAGTTTTTGCAGACGGATAAACGGACAAACGGACAAACAGACAAACAGACGGACAGACCAAAAACTATATGCCCCCGAATCTCTTAGATTCCGGGGGCATAAAAATGTTTAACAATCCAGCAAGGAGTCAAAGAAGTGCCGCTCGAATGGATAACAGTTTGAATACAGCAAGGAGTCAAAGAAGTGCATCTCAAATGGCAAACAGGGTAGACCATGATCAAACTGAATGAGCAGTCTGATCTGGGTCCACAGTTTGCCAAGCCTGTCTGTCCCAATACTTATGATCAGTACAGTATCCATGCTTGTTATAGACACCTCTGAAGACACAATAATAGCAGGCGCGACAATAAAATTAATCAATTCATTAACGAGATAAGAGTGCAGACAAGCCATTTTTCGCCCAAAATTGTCTGTTTTTTTTTTTGGGGGGGGGGGGGGGCTGTGACCTAAAAAAAAGGTCAAGGTCTTCCAATATCTAATTAAATCTGCATTATGTTGTAATGATGCATTGTACCAAGTTTGAATAAAATTAATCATCTCGTTAATGTGATAGTGTATACAAACCATTTTTGGCAAAAAATTGACAGTTTTTTTTTTTGTTGTTGTTTTTTTTTGGGGGGGGGTGCTGTGACCTTGAAAAAAAGGTCAAGGTCATCCAATATCTAATTAAATCTGCATTATGTTGTAATGATGTATTGTAACAAGTTTGAATAGAATTATTCAACTCGTTAATAAGATGGAGTGTATACAAACCATTTTTGGCAAAAAATTGACAGTTTTTTGGGGGGAGGGGGGGGGGGGGGGTGGGGGGGGGCTGTGACCTTGAAAAAAAAGGTATGTTGCAATGATATATTGCAAAAAAGTTTGACAATTATTAATCAATTTGTTAATGGGATTGAGCCATTTTTGGCCCCAAACTGACTTTTTGAGGGTCTGTGGCCTTGAAAAAAAAGGTCAACGTCAAATCTGGGGTATGTTGTAATGATATATATTGTACCAAGTTTAACTAAAATTAATCAATTTGTTAATGATAGAGTTCAGACAAGCCATTTTGGCCCCAAATGACTGTTTTGGGGGCCTGTGACCTTGAAAAAGCTAGGTCAAGGTCATCATAACCTAATGACTGTTTGCCCCCATCCTATTGATGTTACTGTACGCAAGTTTGGTCATAATCCACCCATAGGTTCAGAGTTATAGTGCTTCAAACAGGCTATGCCAATGCAAATGGGAATTCGCACAAAAAAAACAATGTCCCCCTCCCCTCTGATAGGGGGGGGGGGGGGGCATAAATATTTTGCAAGAAGATTGTCACCTTGTTAAATTTATAACAAAACTAACAAACTTTATAAACCAATGTTCAGAAAAGTCTAACCACTAGTCATTACTGTAAAATATGACTGTCTGAAAACATATTTCCAAAAAAATATTGAAACAATCTAGTTTTTGGTCATTCGACCCAAAGTTACTAACTTTCCATGTAACTATTGTTGACCATGTAAAAAAAAATCCAGGTACTGATTATTTACAGCAGTGCTTGTCTTATTGTGACATCAGAGTGATGTGTTTTGTTTGTTTGATTTGAGGTTTAACGTCCCCGTCAACACTGTAAAGGTCATTTTGGAGACGTTGCTTCCAATTTTGTGGGACTTTTACCCGACATTGAGATGAAATGACATCTCAAGCCCTGTCGCCCAATGAAACCAATAGGTTTATTAGCATGGACGGTCAGCCTCGCACCGCGGTTCTGGACAGGCTTAGATCCTCTAAGCGGTTTACCAGTACTAGTGTGCGGGCCGGACTCAGCTCTGCGTGGAAGCATCATGCAGCCCATATATTTCTTCAAGCCCCTATGGGCGCAGAGTGATGTGTAAAAAAGAAAAATCTGAGCTCCTGTATTGGGTTTATATTTAATTTAGCAAATGGTGTAGACCCAGATCAGACACAGCAGAATGCAGCATATGATCAGGGTCTACTGTTTGCTTCAAGTACAGAAATTTAAAGATTAAACGAAACACACTAAGTCCCCAATGCAGGCCCGGCTTCCCAATCTACAATCAACCCACCAGTACTGTCAGTGCTTTGATTGTGAAAAGACCTTGTATTGATTCGGATTGCTGATTATAAAACCATGTTATGGTTAAGTGTATCTGGATCTTCACTGTTTGCTCATTCACATATATCAATTTATATTCCAAAATTTGGAGAAATTCTGTCAAACATTTTTTCCATAATATGCTGGTGCAGTTACTCTGGGCAGGATTAGCCTCAAGATTCCAACAATTAACCACATGCTTTGCAAGCTTTTAGATACCACTCAGATGACTTGAGTAATCTTGAGATCTCACTGTCCATTTTTTTTTTCTAATGAAACAATCCTCTTTACAAGTTAATATCTACAAGGCGACTTATTGATCACATTTACTTCCAAAAAAAAAAAAAAAAAAAAAAAAAAAACACTTTAATTTGAGTAACTGAATACTTTTGTAAGATTTTCTATTCATATTTAATCTTTTTTTTGTACCAAATGGAATCTTCCTCATTATATTTAGCAGGAGTTCATTCCAAAATTTAGGGGTGTCCGGTTGTTTTTTTTTATTCAAAATTTATTTGGAAAATGGCTTCCAAATTTTCGCAAACAGTGTAGGCCCTGTTTGCCAGATAGGCCAGTCAAAATAGCATTGAACCTCAAACAAATTCCTTCAGAAGGGTTTTCACTATTTTCAGAATCAGTGAGGCGTCCTGACTTACAGAAAAAAAATCCCCAGAAATATTCCCTGGCGAAATTGATTTTTTGGGGGAAAATGTATGAAATTTAAATAAAAATCGCCAAAAACAGGAATTGAATTATAAAAATTTCATTAAATTATATCAAATTTATTTAAATAGCCAAAAATAAGCTAACTGTTGTCAAGTAGTGATAAAAGAAGTTTTAGCTTGATATGTGAACAGAAAGCTGTCTTTTTGGGGTAAAAACTTGGAAATGTTGACAAAAAACGCAGAAAATGGGAATAAATTTTTAAAAAGTTACTGGTGTGGATTCTTGAAAATGTTTTGGTGTAAAAAGTTATATATGTGTATAAGTTAACTACAGGAAAAAAAAATAAAATTTTTTATATGTTTAAAAAGTTCCATTTTTCGGGGTATGAAAATGCAAATGTTTACATAAAAACACCCAAAATCTAGTATTTTCCGGCCAAGTAGAAATTACATTATAAAAATAAATTGTATGACGTCGAACTGATTTATATAGCCAGATGTACACTGACTATATCAAGTAGCTCTCAAAAACCCTTCAGCTTCGTGCCTGGACAGCAATTTGACTTTTCAAAGGTAGAAAATGTAAAATTAAAAAAAAAAAAAACATGGAAAATACGAATATGTTGTGTTTTAAAAGTTAGGGGATGAGGATTCATGAAAATGTTTGGATGTAAAAAGTAAGATATCAGTTAACTACAGGAATAAAATAAATTTTTAGATATTTGAAAAGTCAATTATCCGGGTAGGAAAATACACTTTTTTACACAAAACCCTCAAAATCCATTTTATGCCACCAGTAGCACTATACTACTTAATATAGGGCTCTAACAATATACAAAAAAGTACAGTCTTGTGCACTATAACTTGTCTTTCACTGATCATTGTGTGTCCTGCAGGAAGGCATTCATATATATAAATGTCAAAAATATACATACGCATACTGTCAGATCCTGAACCATCTTATATTGTGCAAAAATGTTGTTTATATCCAACAAAATACTGTTTTAAACCCAGATACCGCGACCCCCGCCCATTGGGGCTTGAACAAATAGATGGGCTGCATGATGCTTCCACGCAAAGTTGAAACCGACTGCACATGAGCACTGGTAAACCGCTTAGAGGCTCTAAGTCTGCCCCAGCAAAGCGGTGTTTATAAACCCTATTGGTTTCATTGGGCGACAGGGAATGAGATGTCATTTCATCTCAATGTAGGGTAAAAGTCCCACAAAATTGGAAGCAATGTCTCCAAAATGACCTATACCCTGTTGACGGGGACGTTAAGCCTCAAATCAAACAAACAAAGACCCAAACCAGTGCTTCAGCTGAAGTGCACGACCCGCCGGATGCTTTTAGCTTTATGAGTGTTACCATATAAGGGTATGGCGGCCATTTTGGTCATGTGACCTGGACATAAAACGGTTCCCCCAATAAATGCGCCTTATCGTAAGGAGCAAAAATATATCTTATACTTTAGTACTGTATTCTGAATCATTTGCAGGATAAAATCCAACACAAAAGCATATGTGTCAAAGATTGACCTAGGCACAAAGAAGGTCAAGGTCAACCCAGGGTCACCATTTTAGCAATTTATGATGGGCCTACGTTCCAGATGCTATTTATCAAGTTTCGTGGAAATCTGCACAGTGGTTCTGGAGAAGACTATTTTTGAAGGGTTTTTACCAAATATTGCTTGGCGGCCATTTTGGTCATGTGACCTGGACCCCATGAGGAAATTTTGGTTTCCCCCATCCCGTAGAGGCTCCATATGAAATTTGACTTCAATCGGCCCAACGATTTCCGAGGAGAAGCAGTTCGAAAATTTTCACATTATTCGCCTCGGCGAGGCTGTACTAAATGGAATGTAATATTTCTCAAGTTCATTGATAAGATCTCATTGATATTTATCAGTATGCCAAAAATTGTTTAAATATTCCAAGCGGTTAAGTCACTATCACCAATTTTCACAAACGGGTTACGGACGGACAGATAGACAGACCATATATGGCTTGGCAGCCATTTTGGTCATGTGTCCTGGACCCCATGAGCAATTTTTGGTTTCCCCCATCCCATAGAGGCTCCATATGAAATTTGAGTTCAATCGGCCCAACGGTTTTCGAGGAGAAGCAGTTCGAAAATTTTCACATTTTTCGCCTCGGCGAAGCTATACTAAATGGAATGTAATATTTCGCAAGTTCATTGGTTAGATCTCATTGATATCTATCAGTATGCCAAAATTGTTTAAATATTCCAAGCGGTTAAGTCACTATCACCAATTTTCACAAACGGGTTACGGACGGACAGACAGACAAACCATATATGGCTTGGCGGCCATTTTGGTCATGTGACCTTGACCCCATGAGCAAATTTCGGTTTCCCCCATCCCATAGAGGCTCCATATGAAATTTGACTTCAATCGGCCCAACGGTTTCCGAGTAGAAGCAGTTCAAAAATGTTCGAAAATTTCCACATTTTTCGCCTCGGCGAGGCTATACTAAATGGAATGTAATATTTCGTAAGTTCATTGGTTAGATCTCATTGATATCTATCAGTATGCCAAAAATTGTTTAAATATTCCAAGCGGTTAAGTCACTATCACCAGTTTTCACAAACGGGTTACGGACGGACCCAAAGAAGGTCAAGGTCAACCCAGGGTCACCATTTTAGCAATTTATGATAGGCCTACATCCCAGATGCTATTTATCAAGTTTCGTGGAAATCTGCCCAGTGGTTCTGGAGAAGACTATTTTTGAAGGGTTTTTACCATATATGGCTTGGCGGCCATTTTGGTCATGTGACCTGGACCCCATGAGCAAATTTTGGTTTCCCTATCCCATAGAGGCTCCATATGAAATTTGACTTCAATCGGCCCAACGGTTTCCGAGGAGAAGCAGTTCGAAAATTTTCACATTTCTCGGCGAGGCTATACCAAATGGAATGTAATGTTTCGCAAGTTCATTGGTTAGATCTCATTGGTATCTATCAGTATGCCAAAAATTGTTTAAATATTCCAAGCGGTTAAGTCACTATCACCAATTTTCACTTACGGGTTACGGACAGACAGACAGACAAACCATATATGGCTTGGCGGCCATTTTGGTCATGTGACCTTGACCCCATGAGCAAATTTTGGTTTCCCCCATCCCATAGAGGCTCCATATTAAATTTGACTTCAATCGGCCCAACGGTTTCCGAGGAGAAGCAGTTCAAAAATGTTCGAAAATTTTCACATTTTTCGCCTCGGCGAGGCTATACTAAATGGAATGTAATATTTCGTAAGTTCATTGGTTAGATCTCATTGATATCTATCAGTATGCCAAAAATTGTTTAAATATTCCAAGCGGTTAAGTCACTATCACCAATTTTCACAAACGGGTTACGGACGGACAGACAGAATGACAGACTGACAGAATGACAGACTGACAGAATGACAGAATGACATGGTGATTTTAGGGCACTCTTAGAAAAAACCGACTTCAGTCGGTTGCTTTTTCTGCGGGTCGTGCAATACATTATTTGTTGGTATGATTTATTTGACAGATTCATTCTTGTCTAATATGTGTAATTTCTTAGCTATATAGCAGTTATGCTTCAAGCCAACATGCCCATTTGGAGACAAAGAAGAAATGCATAAAACTATGCACCAAGAATCAAAAAAAGTATGTTCACTTTTCCATGACAGAAGCCATCAATTTTTTGACAATCACAAAGACGAATAAGAGAAAAGAACGGGAATTATAGAAGAACATGCAAAATGTTAATATTAACTAAATCCATGTCCAAACTATAGTAGACCTGTGTTCACCCTGGATTAATTGTTCTTGTAGTGTGAATTCTGGACAAACAATAAGGAAATTAAAAAAAAAAATAGTACGTGGGACATGGCAACCATCCAGCAACTGGAAGTATGCTTCCTTTCCTTCTTATCCAGTTACATTTTATTAATAATGTTTTTAGATATATTTTTTGCATTCAAAATCAAACCGCAAACTCTGCAAAACTATATCATTGTGTACCTCGCCATAATCTAACATGAATAAGGACAACGGCAGCAACAAATAGCAGTTTCTGCTTATTTCTATAAATATGCAACAAAGTTATTCAATTAACATACTTTAACTTAATACTGGAGGAAGGAATAGTCAAACAGTTTTAAAGCAAGAGAACCATGATGGTCCTGCATGTATATCCCTCATCAAAGCTAACATATTTGCATACTGAATATTGAAATTTCACATGAACTTTTACAGTTTTTGTTTAAATTTAATCTCAAAGATTGCCAATGTGTCCTGTATTGAGTACCATTACCGTATTTGACAAGCAGTGCTTAAATTTAGACCATTAAAGGACAACAAGGCACACCAATTAATCTCTATACCACTGATTAATTTGAACAACGTTGGTGGAGGGCCACCCAAGGAACATTTGTGTAATCAGCCCGTTACTCTTCTCCAGGTGATACAATTCTATGAAAACTTTTAAAGATCACCCGAGGATTATTCCTGCAGTTGAAACCCTTGCAGTAAAGAAATTGTGAATGGATGGATGATGGAAATGGTCCCAATTACATGGCATGAGCACACTGTGTTCATGTGAGTTCACAAATTACCCCAATGATGGGGCCATATCTGACCCTAGAGCTGTAATTTGAACACCTTGATAAAGGTTTACTTGATGTAGCTACACATACTTACCAAATATCAAAGGTCCTGGGCCTTCTATTTTCAACGTTGTTTTTAAAGCTTTTCCCGTTATGAGTCTATGCAAAAAAGTGACCCCCCCTGGAGATGGGCTATTTTTATTCCTGGGCTATAATATAAACAATGTTGGTTGAGCAATACTATATAAAGGTATACCAAATATCAAAGGCCTTGGCCCTCTGTTTCATCTGGGCCTTCCAGTTTAAAATGCCTGTGTAAAACAAGTGATTCTGAAGGCGGGGCCCTTGTTGATAACAATGCTATGATTTGAACAATCTTGGTAAAAGTCAACTAGATGAATATACATACAAATATCAAGGACATAGATTTTTTATAGTTTTCCCTATATGAATCAATTTTTGAACAATCTTGACAAAAATTCACTATCTGAAGCTATATTTACCAAACATCAAAGGCCCGACCCTTCCATTTTCAGACAAGAAGATTTTAAAAGTTTTCCAATATGGGTCAATGTTAAACAAGTGACCATTAGAGGGGGCCATTTTGACCCCAGGGCTATAATTTCAACAGTCTTGGAAAAAGCTAAATACCAAATCTCTAAAACCTTACAGCTTTATACAAGATGATTTTAAAGATTTTACTTATTCTCCTTTTTTCTACCATGGCCACAAAAGCTGCATGGGATGGAATTCTTCAAACAGCAGACCCCAGTGTGGGCAAATTGGTACCTCAGGGCTATACTCTGGGCAATCTTTATTGGCAGAGATCCACTAGATGAGGATACCTATTAAATATCAAAGGCCAAGATCGTCTAGTTACAGGATGTGAGTTCATGTATAACATTTGTAACACCAGGGATGGGTACATTGCTGACCCCAAGTCTATGAGTTAAACAATGTTGACAAAAGCTGCTTGCCAAACCTAATAAAAGACCTTCTTGTTCTGGTTTCGGATAAGTAATCTTGCTAATCCCCCCGTTTTTGTTGCCATGACAATCAGAGTTGCTTGGAATGGATTTTTGAATTACTCTGAACAAGATTTACTGACTTAAGAAATGTCATTTACGAAAATTGAGAACAGAAGGGCAGACGGATGACAGTGACGACCATGGGAAGTGACAAGTTACAATAGATTCCCAGAAGCCTTAAGCTTATGAAATACATGTTCAGTTTGCATGTTGTTGTTTTTTTCTGTAAAAGTATTACCTTTTTACCCTGAAATAAGGATTTGTTTTTCAAAAGCTAAAATGTTTCTTCGTGCAGTAATCTGATTTAACGTTACATCAAAGTGTTTTCAAAAGCCTTTACTAGATACATGCATTAAAAATGTACGTTTTCCATGTTGTTTTTTTTCTTTGGCAAAATGTCCAACAACCTTAGAAAGGAACATTTCTGTGAAGGTATGAAGTTGAAGCATTTAATAGCTGCTTCAAAGTAGTTTGTGCAGCTCCTCGTCAGACATGTATGTACTATGAAATTTTGTTAAGTAATTCCTACATGGGAAAAAATATGGTATTTTTTTCGGTAAAATTCAACGTTTTCATCGCCTGAAAAATGAAACTTTATGAACATTTCAATATCTTTCTTTGTTTCTGTAGTTAACGGTTATCCGCATCAAAACATTTTCAAAAATCCTCACCACTAACTTTTACCAAAACATTCCCATTTTCCTCGCTTTTTTGTCAAAATTTTGAATTTCTCCCTTAAAAGGTAAACTTCTGAGCAGGCACAAAACTGAATGTTTTTTATAGCTACTTGAGAGTAGTTGGTGCACATCTGGCTATATAAATTGGTTCGACATCATACAATACATTTTTATACTGTGGTTGCAACTTGCCCAAAAACTAATGGATTATGAGTGTTTTATATAAAAAAATGTGCATTTTCCTACCCCGCAAAAATGAATTTTTTTTTTACATATAAAATTTTACTTTTTTTTCCTGTAGTTAACTTATACACATATATAACTTTTTACACCAAAACATTTTCAAGAATCCAAACCAGTCACTTTTTAAAAATTTATTCCCATTTTCTGCGTTTTTGACAATATTTTCAAGTTTTTACCCCAAAAAAGACAGCTCTCTGTTCACATATCAAGCTGAAGCTTCTTTTATCGCTACTTGACAACAGTTAGCTTATTTTGGGCTATTTAAATAAATTTGATATAATTTAATGAAATTTTTATAATTTAATTCCTGTTTTTGGCGATTTTTATTCAAATTTTGAACATTTTCCCCAAAAAAATCAATTTCGCCAGGGAATATTTTTGGGGATTTTTTTCCTGTAAGTCAGGACACCTCACTGATTCTGAAAATAGTGAAAACCCTTCTGAAGGAATTTGTTTGAGGTTGAGGGTCTTTTTGGGCTAAAATGACTGGCCTAAGAGTACCCGTATTGGGGTTTCTGGTACTAAATGGGTTAAGGATACACCAGATACACATTCTTCTGGGAGGGAAACACTACTATTAGTGACTTTCTGCATGCTTTTATGTTCACTACTCCTATTCAGCTACTCTGACAATGGGCTCTTTTTTTCAAAGGAAAGAATTTGCTCCTAAGGAGCAAATTCTTTCCTTTAAAAGTTGGCCCTAAAAAGGAGGCAAACATTTTTGGTGGAGTCTGTGCCCTTTGCAAAATATGCAATTTATTTCTTTTCGTCAGTGCTTCCAATCATTTCATTATTGAAGTGCTCCTTTGCACTTGTCACCTGTCACTGCTTGCAACAGGCAGCACTGCTATCTTCCTCAACATGTTTTTGCTGACATCTTGGTTTCAGAAATCATTAAACTTGTACTATAATGAAATCCATGGACGAAATCTGTAAAATATTCATAGGAATCTATTAATTTTCCCTTGGCCTAGTTTATCAAGGGCAGTAACTCGAGTATGATCAGAAAGCCATCCATTCTCTCTGGCTTACAATATTAAATGTATTCATGTGTCTATGTCCCCGTAATTTTCATCAACACTTATTAGTATCTGATATTACATGATTCCTCATTCTCATCTTTTGTGATTCCTCAGTCAAATCTTTCTTGATTCTTCATTTATGATATAATATCCATCATGTGTTGTTCATTTCAAGCTTTCTGAAGATATATCCACTTTCTGTTATTCTTTCCCGCTCTCCTGGTCAAGCACGAAATTATTGTTAAATCGTGTGAACCACAAAACGATGGCCAGAATCTTCACTGATTGATGGACTAGGTCAGACTAGGCTCAGTACATTTTGATCAAGCCACACTGAACACATATGCTTAATGTAATTCAGCTTTATCATGTGTGGCATTATTGCCTTTAATGAAGTAAGGATCCTACATGTGTAGATGTAAAACTGGAAGTCTGAAAGGGAAAAGAAGAGTATTCAGTTAATATTATGCTATCATCTGTCTAGGCCCCTGCCCATCCGCGCTTGGAGAAATAGATCTGGCTGCATGGTGTTTCCACGCAAAGTGGAAACTGACCACACCTGAGTACTGGTAAACCCCGTGGAAGCACTAAGCCTGCCCAGAGAAAGTGATGTGAGTTGGAATGTCCATTGCATATAAGCCTATCGGTTTCATTGGGAAACAGGACTTGAGATGTCATATTTCATCTCAGTGCAGCAGAATAGGCAAGCAGGTTATTTGTGTAAATATTAATGTTAATCACTTCCATATAAGCCTGCCCAGGAACAGTGTGGATAGGTAAACTGACCGGCTCAAAAATGACCTAAATAGTGTTGTCTGGGCCATTAAACTCCAATTCAAACAAACAAAAATTAACCCCATGTCAACACTAGGCCATTTGGAGACGATACTTCCAATTTGGTGGGGCTTTTACCAGACATTGAGATGAAATGACATCTCAGCCCTGTCGCCAAATGAAACCAATATATAGGGACTTTGGTTTATATGCATGGAAGGTCCTACTCATACCACTTTAGGCATGTCCTCTAAGCAGTTTTACCAGTATTAAGTGCTGTCGGTTTCAGCTCTGCCTGGAAGCATTGTGCAGCCCATCTAGCTATTTATTCAAGCCCTGATGGGCCGGAGCGGCATCATGCAATTTACATCACAGGGACACGGTCCATACTGATTTTGCTCTTCTAGAATGAAATATATCTATCTATCTATCTATCTTCTTATACTGAGTCGGTCATACCTGGCCATTACCTCAGTTGATTGGGTGGCTAAATTTAGAATTTAGCTGAAAAAAAAAAGAAAGAAAAAAAGAGAGGCACTGCATGGATGCGTCCTTAAAACTATTTACAATCTGCATAACAGAGGTATCCTAAAACATATAAAAAATATAAGCATACTAGTATATACAGTGTATATATACACTGTATATACTAGTTGGCTTATATTTCATTCTACACTGTATATACTAGTATGCTTATATTTCATTCTAGAAGAGCAAAATCAGTATGCACTGTGTCCCTGTGATTACATAATGCAATATTTTCAAATAATCTGATAATATATATATTATATATTATTGATAAAATTCTATCTGATTAATTCTGGCCGAAATGACGCGGGCTGAAAGGAGCATGATAGCTCAGTGGTTAGTGCACTTGCCTCTGATGCTAGAGGTCCCGGGTTCGATCCCCGGCAGCGGCGATAAAATTTCGGTGTCCGAACACGCTCCATTGGCATCATTTGCAGGGATGAATGTCATAAAGTGCACTGTCCTTCGGATCGGGACGTTAACTGGAGGCCCCCTGTGCAGGGAGAACCATCCCCTCTGCAGGTTAAAGATCCCTACCGTAATTACATGATTACTGTGTAGGCTTTCATCCTGCAAAACCTGGAGTGTATGTAAAATACACCTGCGGTAATGGTCAAATATGACCGACGCAGTATCAGAAGTTAGATAGATAGATAGATAGACCCAACGATATATGCCTAAATGACCAAAGTCCAAATTTAGGCCGAAACTACCCGGGCCGAAACCACCGTGCCTTATGACTAGAAATCCATGTCAATGTGGATTACTAGAAATGACAATAAATCGATGTTATTCACCTGTGTGAGGATCTGCACATCTCCTTTGTGGGCCTCCTTTGTTATGTTTTATGAGGCATTTTACAGTTACCCAATTTTTTGTTTGTTTTTTCTTCAGATAATTCTACCTCGGAATATTTCGGTACTTTCCGGACAGCTTCCGATTGGTTGGGTTCACCTAAATTGCCCGAGGGTGGCAAACTAGATCTACGCGTTGTCTTGGTTCTTTCATTCTTCACAGAAGCTTGAAGTTTTTTCTTGTTTGTCTTTAAAATCTTACTTTACGATTTTATTAAAAATCGTAAAGACTATGAAAAATAGAAGTGAAGGCAATGATCAAGAATCTATACAATTAATTAACCCTCACCTCCCAACAGAGACAAAAAAAAAAAAAAAATGTATAACCTGTGGATTCTTTTTCCTTTCTTTTTATTTTACGTTTCAATCCATACTGAGTTGTTTTACTCTGCTGGTGATGTTTGCTCTAAACAATTCGTGGTTGTACATGAATATGGACGCTTCGCATGATTATATAGACTGTGACTAAAATGAAAGGGACTGAAAGATTCCTGAACAATGCTGGGCTTAAAAAGGAGAGCAATTATAATAGAGGTAGACATGATAATGAAAATTTAAGAAATATCTGAGACCCAGACTGACAACCCATTCCTAATTGTAAGGCTTTATTAGTTCGAGTGTCTACTGCTCTCTATTGATCCTGTGATTAACTATTGATCCTACCTGTCAATAAACCAGGTGACATATACATGTGATATATACATCTGTGATAATACACCATTTTTGCCACTGAAATGAACCCCGAATTCATTGACAGAAAAAAAATTGGAGGAATTCATGAATAAAAAATATGGAGTTTATATTTCTATTCAAAATCATCACGAAAACATGCCTATATAATTTTTACCCCCTTGAACCCCACTTTTATATATTAAAACTGGGGTTTCCGGGGGTATACCTTATTTTTCTTAGTTCTGCTTTAAAATATAGATTGTGGGTACACGTTAGAATTAATAGCCTCGATGAGGCGGTTCTATCGAGTGCCCACAATCTATATTTGGAGCAGAAATAAGAAAAATATCACAATTTTTCATCATAAAATTTTCATTTTTTTTCAGCGATTAAGGTGGCAATGTATAGGCGTGTTTGCGTTATGTGGAGGTGGTGCATTGCAAATACTGACATTTTTTTTTTTATGTTTGCATTTCAATGTTAAGAAGATTTCAGCAGGGTAGTATTTTAAAGTGGATGGTGTAAAAACATGCTTTATAAGACACTTTTTTAACAAACAATTTATTATTTACAAATGTCATAGGGTATAGGTATATAGCACACTTGTACTGCCTTGCGGTACAAGCCGGCTTTTATAGCGACGTGGTAGAGTGTTTGCTTACCAATCCGGCGGCCCGGGTTCGTTCCCGGCCGAGTAAAGGTGATTAGCATTTTTTTCATCTGTTACATTTGGCGCCCAAATTACATTATTACAGAACCTTATTTTTGTATAATTGTCTAGTCCTTATTATTATTATTTTTATTTTTTTTTGGTGATTTGTTATCCAAAACGCTTTGTTGCAAACACTGTTTCCTGATTTGTGACTTTGCTATACGTTGCTTCCAATTTTGTGGGACTTTTACCCGACATTGAGATGAAATGACCGATGAAACCAAAATGAGTTTATATGTTAGGGTGTTCCGTCTCGGGGAGGTTTAGACCCTCTAAGCAGTTTATCAGTACTCATGCGTGGTCAGCCCGGGTTCAGCACATCGCAGCATCTATTTCTGCAAGTCCAGATGAGCGGATTAAAATAAATAAAAAGAAAATTATTAATAAAATGCTCATTTTCGATATTTTCATACCTGAATATTTGTTAGTCAGTAGTCTAATATAGCCTTTGGAGCTAACACCAACAGAAACGTGGGAACTGAGTGATTAGTGCTCTTGCTACTGGCATTACGGGTCCTGTAGAGGGTTCGATCCCTGACAGCAAGTATATACTTTCGGTGTCCAGACATCTTCCAGTCGACATAATTTGTATGGACGACTGCCCTAAAGTGCGATACGCTTCGGATCAGAACGTTCACTAGAGCCCGAACCCATCCCTTCAGCAGTATGTTAGAAAGATGGCTCAGTTGTATATAGTATAGTGCACTTGCCTCTGATGCTGGAGGCCCCGGGTTCGATCCTCGGCCGTGGTGATAATTTCGGTGTCTGAACAAGCTCCATTGGCATCATTTGCAGGGATGATTGTCATAAAGTGTGCCGTCCTTCGGATCGGGACTTTAACTGGAGGCCCCATGTGCGGGGACAGCAATCCCATGTGCATGTTAAAGAACGCTACCATAATTACATGATTACTGTGCAGGCTTTCATCCTGCAAAACTTGAGTGTATATAATATACACAATTTGTGTCCCCTACTGGGGTTAAGGCGCAATTGGAAGAAAGAAAGAGAGAAATTGGAAGAAAGAATAAATGTGAAAAATAAAATTAAATAAATAAAAATGAAAAATAAATAGAAATGAAAAGTAACATTTTCAATATCTTTCGATATTTTCATACCGGAAAATTAGTTAGTCGGCATTCTAATATATAGCCATTGGAGTTAATGTGTTTTAAGCTAAGGATTTAATCAAATTTTGTATATTTTTCACAAAATATTTCATATGTCCCCAACACTCCACGAATCATTCAGTTACCTAGATATATAGCCTAAGGGTAGATCAACAGAGGAGCTACCTGGCCTATTCCAGTTATATTAACACAAGGCATACCTGTCTGTTACCCCATGATCTGAAATTTGTCAGACCGTGATTTATTGGTGATGAGATGTTTATTGTCCTTATTGGAGAATAAAAAATATTCTATTCTGTTCTCTTGTAGAACTCGGCGTACACTAAACTTGACTAATCGAGAAACCCCAAAATGTGAATCTCTGAAAGAAAATTGTTGTAAACTTATAAGCAGACAAACAACAGTATCTTGTTTGTCTTCAAGCCAGAATTAATTTGGTGGAAGCAACCTCAAATGTGGTTTGGACAGACGAGTGAACATTTTATTAAGTCATTGTTAGTCAAAAATCCAGGTAAGGATCGCAGTTTCCCTCGCCACAGCATTTATAAAACAACAACAACAACAAAAAAAAAAAACTTCTATTCAAATAAAAAAAAAAAAAACAGCCCCAATGGGCTGTACGATGCTTCCATGCAGAGCTAAGTCTGACTCGCACACAAGTACTGGTAAACTGCTGAGAGGATCTAAGCCTGCCCGGGCAAAGCGGTTCCGAGTCGGACCGTTCATGCTTTTAAACCCTATTGATTTCATTGGGACATTTACCAGACTTTGAGATGAAATGTCATCTTTTAATTATTTTTTTCTCCTATTACTGCTACTCGCTCACATCTGAGCATTACCAAGGAAATCCTGCTCGTAATGCTCAGATGTGAGCGAGTAGCAGTAATAGGAGAAAAAAAGAAAAGATGTCATTTCATCTCAACGTCTGGTAAATGTCCCACAAAATTGGAAGCAACATCTCCAAAATGACCTTTACAGTGTTGATGGGGACCTTAAACCAAACAAACAAACAAACAATTAAAAAAAAAAAAATGAACATTTTCATATGCACCATATTTGCATTATTTGCTGGCTCCCAGCTTGCACATTGTCAGTAATGGAAAAACAGGTAACCAGACCCCCCTGACCTTTCAAGGTCAGGGGGGTCTGGTTACCTGTTTTTCCAACACTGATAACCTTCAGACTAGGAATCAGCAGATAATGCAAATAAGGTGAATGAAAAATTCTGATTCTGAACACTCCCAGCTAGGGCAAAGTCAAATCAACGTCCGTGCAACGTACCTGTCACATTGCATAAAAGTCACGACATTGTACCAACGTTGATATGTCACAATTACATCATGTGCATGCTGGGCTGATTGTGGGTACTCATTAGGAATGCCGAGACAAGCTGGTTCTAACAAGTACCCATGGTCTATGGTTTTGAGCAGAAATAAGAAAAATAATAAAAGATGGAGCTATATTTAACATCGCTTATATGAAACAAATAACATTAAGCCCTATAGAGCTTTTATCGAGACAAAGTATGCTTTAAAAAATACTTAACTACCTTCCACTTATCTTCCTAGGACTACCACTGATAATGCAACTCTCAGCCAAAGGAGAACCTAGTACCATTTTTTACGTCTTTGGTATGCCGCGGCTGTGGATCGAACCCGTGATCTCCCATTCCTGAAGGGGACCCTCTACTTCTGACCTAAGGGGGTCAGTAAATAATATTATTTACCCTTGTAAACTCCAGTTTATATAAAAATGGGGTGGCGTATGGGGATTCAAAGTTTGGATATAACACAGTTGTTTAAGTAATACAATTTCTGCTTTGGACCCCAACAATAGTGTTATAAAGAGGTTGTGGTGTACTATTTTTCGTTCTATAATAATACACTGTAACACCCCCTCAAGAGGGTCTCATGCAGGTGTACATATCATACACTCCAGGTTACACTCCATTACATACACTCCATACTATTAACCCATAAACAGCCTATTACTCCTGGGTGCCATTTCTATTATTTTTTTTCTTATTGCTTTCTCAAAGAATAGGAATTCAAAGTTCTACATCTCAAAACTTTTGGGTTAATAAATGATTGGAATGCTCTACCACTGTCTGTCTTTAAGATAAAGGATGTTACGGCCCCCACCCATGGGTGCTTGAAGAAATATATATGGGCTGCATGGTTCTTCCACGCAGAGCTGAAACCGACCCGCACACAAGTACTGGTAAACCGCTCAGAGGATCTAAGCCTGCCGGTGCAAGTTAGCCTGTCCATGCTTATAAACCCTATTGGTTACATTGGGCGACAGGGCTTGAGATGGCATTTCATCTCAGTGTCGGGTAAAAGTCCCTCAAAATTGGAAGCAACCTCTCCAAAATGACTTTTACAGCTTTGACGGGGACATTAAACCTCAAATGAAACAAACAAACAATGGATGTAACATCATGTTAATCATAACATCATGTTAATCAATCAAAATTGGAAACATTAACTCGTGTGTATCAACTGATACTAAATACCAATAATATGTGGCAATTACATATTTCAATGAATTTCTAAGTTTTAAATGGATGCTATGCAAGTTTTAAGGAAACAACTTTTCAACTCATTTGAGTACAAGTAAATGAACAAGTCCGCAACAACGTGGGGCTTAAAAGGAGACAACCCCCTTACTTAACATGCTTAAGAGCCAAAGTGACCATCTCTTTGCGAATGATTCATATGAAATACTGGGACTGATTTTGTCTGTAAAATGAAGCATGTCTATGTAGCTCAGTTTGTTTGTTTTGAGGTTTAACTTCCAAGTCAACACTGTAAAGGTCATTTTGGAGATGTTGCTTCCAATTTTGTGGGACTTTTACCCGACATTGAGATGAAATGACATCTCAAGCCCTGTCGTCCAATGAAACCAATAGGGTTTATTAGCATGGACGGTCCGCCTCGCACTGCGGTTCCTGGACAGGCTTAGATCCTCTAAGCGGTTTACCAGTACTAGTGTGCGGGCCTGATTCAGCTCTGCGTGGAAGCAACATGCAGCCCATATATTTCTTCAAACCCCTATGGGCGGGGGCCAATAGCTCAGATGTGCGTCTGACTGGTGATCTGCAGGAGGATGCAGGTTCGATACCCGGCGCAGGTTCGATATCTGCCGGGGTCAGCAACATTCTTTCGTGGAGATTGATTAGGAAATCTTTTCTACGGTAATTCTGTCCCTTTCACTGATTCAAGAAGGGCAGTTGTCAGTTTCTGGCAAAAGAGTGTGCTATCTACTGGTTAACCGCTTTCTTATATAAGCCTGCCCAGGACAAGTGTGGATAGGTAAACTGGTCGACTAAAATGACCTAAATAGTGTTTACTGGGTCGTTAAAATCCAATTCGAACAAACAATTTCTCTGTATATTGACGAGATTCAGAATGCTATTTGCTTAAAATTTGCATTGACACTCTGTCATCTGTCTGCTTTCTCCAGTGAATAAGACTTTAAGTACTGTGTAAGGATTAAGCTGATTTCAATACATGTGGATTAATCTGGATTAAGCCTTGTCACAAGTTTTGCACTTTGATGTCAAATTTTTTGTATCTACCCAGGCCTAAGGAATCATTATAAGTTGCCTTGATCAAATGTTTCAGCAGCAGTATACTCACTAGCAGATTGTTGATACATTGTGTTTGTAAGAAATACCCCAGTATAATATAAATGTGTGACGCTCCATGACACATTTCTGATCGGAACAGAAAAATCCTTCATTGTGAAAAGTTGGAGTTCCTGAGTTTAAAACACGACAAAACATAGAAAGACATCCGGACTTGAAGAAATAGATGGGCTGCATGATGCTTCCATGCAGGGCTGAAACTGACCGCACACCAGTACTGGTAAACTGTTTAGAGGATCTAAGCCTGTCCAGGCAAAGCGGTGCGAGTTAGACCGTCCATGCTTATAAACCCTATTGGTTTCATTGGGCAACAGGGCTGGAGATGTCATTTCATCTCCGTGTCTGATAACAGTCCCACAAAATTTGAAGCAACATCTCCAAAATGACCTACAGTGTTGACGGGGATATTATACCACAAATCACACAAAGAATAAAATCCTAACAGGAAACTTAAGCACCTAGATGAATTACTGCATACTTTCGTGACTTCCAAATTTCCAATCTATCTCTTTTCCACATGAAAATGTGTCTTACACAGTGAAATTCCGATATTAAGACCACTTTCTAGACTCCCTTAAAGTAACCTAATTAGTGCTCCTTATAATTGAACTTGTGAATGAAATTCTGTTTGCAAGAATGATTTAAATTATTTGTTAGGTAAAATTACACCCAATTATATCACTTCAAATGCTAGAAGATACTTTACTTAAAGTCATCATTCTTTTCATATTTTTGTAAAATTTGTATCCAAGTCTTGAAGATAAGACAAGTCTTTAAGTCTACACTCGGTATTGATGGGTCCGAGATCTACATAAAGCATTGAAAAGCACATTAATAATAATACATATAGCGTTGAAAAGCACATTAAGAATAATAAATTATACTTTAAGTATTTATACATTATGCTGCTTTATAACATTATATCATATTCAATTGTTCCAACATAATCTTCTTAAATAGCTGAGGAAATTCAGCTGCTAAATTGCAAAATTATGAAAACTTTATTTTAATCATCCTAAGGTATAGCCAGTGACACCCAAAACATAGATTCATAGTAAGCACTTGTATGCAAACTGATGTTTTTCACACCTTTTTAAATTTTTTTTGGAAAATTGACTTGACCAAAAAATTTTAAATGACCTTATAAAATTAAAAAAAAATTGACCTGATTTGACCAAATGCAGACCCAGATTAGACTGTACCTGTTAAATGCATAATTATGCATATAATAAGTTGGCTATTGGAATTTCAGTTATAATTCAAGAGGAAACAGTTATGACAGATTTGGTCTTTTAAAAGTGGTCTTAACCCATTTTGTACCAGAAATCCCTAAATGGGTACCCTGACAAATAGTGCAGGCCTTGGTTAGATGCCACAGAATGCAGTGTCTGATCAGGGCCTCCACTGTTTGCTAAAAGTTCAGTCATTTTCTAAATAAATTTTGAAGAAAACACAACCTGACACCCCTAAATTTTAAAATGGACTCTTGCTATATATAAGGAGGAAGATTCTTTTTGGTACTCCGTTCAGAAAATCTGAATCATCAGTTTTTTCGTTTCTTCCTTTTAATACTCATTTTAGCCCATACATCACTATTGGAAAGTTGTAGATCTCACCTCCGCCGATTTCTCCAAGTCTTATGCCACTGCGACAGCCAGGAAAGGCTGTGATTATTTGGAGAAAATTGCAAAATCTAAATTTTCATTCACAGACTAAGACATTCTGACAGGTTCGATACACCCTTTTAAGCCATATATATATATATAGAAGTGGTTACTGCTCTTGTAAATTACAAGGGCATCTATGTTTTATTTGCACGATCACTTCATGGAAAATCATTAGCTGTGACACCACATCTGATATCGGTATAATTCATTTTGACCACTGTTGACAGCACATCCCACTAGTGGCTCCCCATTCATAGTGAGCTTCTATCTAGCCATTCGAATGTAAGGTATGTCGTAATTGCATATCTATTTATAAAGAGTATCACATGAATTTGAATATTTATTATTTTACCTAACAATCATCATCAATTGGACTTAGTCGGTGGTCTCATTTCTTTGTTTTGCAATTTTCTCCAAATAATCACAGCCTTTCTTGACTGTCGCAGAGGCATAGGACTTGCTGGTGAAATCGGCGGAGAGTGAGGTCTAAAACTTTCCTATAGTATGGGATAAAATGAGTATTAAAAGGAAGAAACGAAAAAATCGATGATTCAGATTTTCTGAACGGAGTTTAATACTGAATAGCTGGGTGGTTTTAATCTTAATAATGACAGTTAGTTATATATAGGAAATAGTTTGAGTCTAGCAAAAAATATTCTAAATAGCATAATGGTTCAAAAATAGGGGTGGTTCTGTAAGCAGAATTAGTATTTATAAACATATTTTATTGCATCATAAATCAAGCAACAGGGTCAGGCCACAAGTTCTGCCAACATTAGTTCCTCCCCTAATTCTACTGTACATGTACTTATATACACCAATGTGTTCATATACCATATTGATCCTGTGTATTGGGACAGATAGGGCTATTCAATCAATGTAGACCCAGATCAGACTGTATCTGTAGCAAGATAATTTTTTGAGTATGCTTCTGATCCAGACATTCAGATGCGGCTTTCAACCAGGGTCAAGTTTTGGTGTGTGAAAAAATGTCACAGGAAAAAAGTCACAAATAATAAAAAAAGGAAAAAAAAAAATCTGCTTAACATAAATAAATTTTCTGATATCACTAAAAGATGCTGGGGTAATTGTCGTTTAGGTCATTTGCTGATGAGGTTATTTGCTTGTGGAATTTATTTTCAAAATTACAATGAAAGCACATACTCTTAGTCTTTTGGCAAAGTGATACTATTCATCCGGTTAACGAGTTTTTGTTGTGAATACCCATGTAAACCCCACATTACATATAGAAAAATGGGGTTTAAGTATTATTCATTACATTCCTTATTTTTGCTCAAAAATAAAGATTGTGGGTACCTGTAAGAAGCATCCAAGTGAGGCGGTTCTATTTAGCTCCCACAATCTCTGTTTGGGCTAAAAATTAGAAAAAAATAAAATCTGAAAAATGCTACTTCTAGCGTAGTTGCAATTTGTCATGGTAATGTGAAGACTCTTACGGATCTTAACCCTTCTCTTGCTGAATATTCAATTTAGCCACTGACTTTGAACCAATCAAATCACTCGATGTAATTTATTCCTACAAATTCTTAATCTGACTGTCAAACAGTGTAGATCCTGATCAGATGGCTTCTTCAGAAACCATCTGATCTGGATCTACACTGTTTGCAAAGACAGAGGTTGTCATGAACAGCAGGATAAGGGTTAAAATATGGATTTAACTCTGCTAGTCATCATCAAAACTTTGGAATGGAACTTATCAATCAGTAACTCACAAAACACTTAACAGCCATTTTTATTTTTCCTTATTTTAGGCTCAACAACATAGATTGCGAGTAATATTGAAAACAACCTCATAGAGGCTGTCCTAACAATGACCCACAGTCTATAAGTTTCCATCTGATTTATGCTAGGCCTCGAGACAGAAAAGATGCCACTTTATCACATGGGTATGTTACATGAACAAGCTTTAGGATGGAAACTTCCGTTGTGTATCGTCATTCGTAATTGTCACCATTTGAATCAGTTATATACTGAAAACAATGATTTAAGTTCAATTATGTGGCTTTTTCACATGACTTTTTGTCGAGCCGCTTTAGCGAATGCGAGACATAGTCGCCACAGTGGCGTCCATCCGGACGTACGTAGGCCTATGTTAACCTTTTTCCTTAACAAATGTTAACCTTTTTCATTAAGCACTGGCGGTTCGACATGCAGGCAGTGGCCAACTAGTTTTCCTACCCAAAACTGTGACTTGTTTTCCTACATTCACATATACGTATGACCTTAGTCATTGGTGGGACATAGTTTTAACTAAAATACACATTCAAAGTAACGTCTGGTAAACATCAGCATGGGCTTTTGTCCCAGTGGGCTATTGTCCCAGTGGGCTATTGTCCAAGTTGGGTTTTGGCCTAGTGAGCTTTTGTCCAGTGGGCGTTTGTCCTACACTCAAAAGCAGAGTTATTTAAAATACATAACAAAAACACACCTATTCTAATATATTGGAAAAAAAAAATTTTTTAGATAAAAATCCTGATAATTTTTGCTCAAAGCATATACATGTATTGTGGGTATGCATTAGAAGTGCCTTAGGCAAGGCGGTTCTAACGAGTACCCACAATATATGTTTTGAAGTAGAAATAAGAAAAATAATGTATACCCCTGTAAACCCCAGTTTTACTGTATAAAAGTGTGGTTTAATGGGGTCAAAATTATGTAGGTGTGTTTGCTTGATGGTGGGGATGTATTTCATAATTCCACTCAAGCAATTGTATGGGAAAATTATATTAGTTAGAATCTATGGACTGAATCTGATTTATTTTGCTCAATGCTGTAATGTTCATAAATCAATGCCCATAAATATTAGGGTCCATCAATATTGAGCCCAAAATATGCCAACACAGATGTGTGTAATGGTGTGGATTGTGGGTACTCATTTAGGTTGCATTATGAAAACGGTAATCAGAAAGAAAGTATCAGGAATAAAAGTATCAGTTTTGGGTGGGAAAAAAGTATCTGGAAACAAAGTTTCAGTTTTAATCAGATTTGCTTCTGATGTTACGATGATATGATGATTAGGATACTTTTGTATGTTTTGATTTGTTTTTCAGTGTAATAATCAATTTTGCAATTCTCTGTATTCCTTACCTTATAAAAGGGATGAGAGGTCACTTCATCTCAATGTCTGGTAAAAGTCCAAAATGACATATACAGTGTTGACGGGGCTGTTAAACCTCCAATTAAAGAAACTAAAGTGTGCAAGTTAGACCTCCATGCTCATGAACCCTATTTGGTTTCATTGGGCGACAGGGCTTGAGATGACATTTCATCTTGCTGTCGGGTAAAAGTCCCACAAGTTGGAAGCAACGCCTCCAAAATGACATATATAGTGTAGATGGGGATGTTAAACCTCCAATTAAACAAGTGTGCAAGTCGGACCTGTGTGCAATGGGCGACAGGGCTTGAGGTGTCATTTCAGCTCAATGTCTGGTTGGTAAAATCCCCACAAATTGGTCACATTAAACTGAGACTTTCTTCCTGACATTTTTTTTTCCTGATACATGTACTTTTTTCCGGATTCTTTTTTTTTCGATACTTTTTTTCCTGATACTTTTTTTCCTGATACTTTTTTTCCTGATACTTTCTTTCCTACATTCTATGAAAACCCCCCTATACAAATACATTGTAAGATTTACTGCCGGAAATACAAAAGTTTTAGATGCAAAATTGTGATATCTTTCTTATTTCTACTCAAAATATAGATTGTGGGTAAACTTTAGGCCTCCATGATGTGGTTCTATTGAGTATCCACAATCTATCTATTGGAGCAGAAATAAAAAAAATAAGGTTTACACCTGTAAACCCCAGTTTTACTATATATAAAAGTAGGGTTCAAGAGGGTCGGAATTATATAGGCGTGTTTTCGTGATGGAATAGCAGGAATGCTCAGGCTCTTAACATTTTAACCCCATTTGGAAACAGTTAAATTCCTATACTTTATGCAAATAATGTAGATCCTGATCAGATGCCACCCTCTGTATCATTTGATCTGGGTCTACACTGCTTGCCAAATCCAGCCCAGATTGACTCAAAAACAACACTGATCTCAAGAGAGATTTGAGGAAGGGGTACATATTTTCATCTAAGGATTACTTTGTAAAAAAAAAAAAAAAAAAAACATTTCATCAGACTTTATATAAGTCTCTTTGTTAACCAGTTCTCAAACTTCTTGCAAATCCCTGTGGGGAGTCCAAGTCAGTCACCTGTGTTTATTGATGAAAGATATGAATTACAATGTTGTGTCCAGTGCATGAAATAGATAAGCCTTCTAGGTAGCCACACATGTTACTTGAAAAGGGACCTTGTGACACTAACTTAGGTAAATAGGACTGGCTGATCAGAGTTTAACCTTTATCCTGCTGAATAAATTAATTAGCCACACCCATTTCTGACTATCCCCCAGTCAAATTAATTGATATTATGTATGCATTTCACAAACAGCATGACAAATAGTGTAGATCCTGATTAAATTACTTGACAAACTGCATGACAAAGCTTGTAGTTCCAGATCAGATGACTTTTTGGTTCTACACTGTTTGTAAGGTGATCGGAAGGAAAGTCACAGGAAAAAAGAGTCATAAAAATAAAGTTACAGAGAAAAGTCACAAATAAGAAAGTATAGAAATTTTCAACTAAAAGGATGTTGACCATAAATGAAAATATTGACAATACCAGGTCCTGCTCATCTGACTTTTGCCTATATATAACTTTTAGTGGATTTAAAAGGATGTTGATTCCACAGATCAATGCCTTCATTTTTAATTTGTCAATGTGATGCATACATGTATACAGAGCTTAGACATTCATTCACAGACAAATTATAAATGCTTTTACTAGAAAAAAATCAGGTCAACAAGTCTGTGCAATGAATATCCCTCTTAACCTCACCTTATACAGAGAAAAGTGTGGTTTTATGGGGGTATTGATTAATTTTCTTATTTTTGTTCAAGATGGTGGATACTTGTTAGACCCTTCTCATTAAATTAATATATTTGTCTTCAATATCTCTTGATCTAGTATTTTTCTGCAGCAAATTTTTTCATATTTCTAGGCCAAATATAGACCGTGGGCAACTGCCTCCTTGAGGTGGTTCTAATGAGTACCCACAACCTGCCTCAGAGCAGAAATAAGGTAAACATGTGTATACCCCTGAAGACCTTAATTTTCTGTACAAAGTTGGGGTAGAGGGATGTTCTTTTAACCTGATTTAACATGAGCACCAACAATCTGTTTTGACTCGAACTAAGAAAATATTGAACATGATTGAAACCAATTCTGTGACTTTTTCTGTGACTCTGTTTTAACCAGTGGACTCTTCTATTGCTATATGTTGGACAAGTCAATTTGTCATAATGGGTGTCAGGCCTATTTTTTGTTTTTATTCTATTTTTGACTGAAAATCCTGTAAGCAAATTATAGTGCAGACCGGCATCTGATCTGGGCCTGCACTGTTTGCCAAGATACCCGCATGCAATGGATTAATACCCAACCTATGAGTTTTTTCAGTGATGTTTTTTCATGTGACTTTCTTTCCTGCATTAATCAGATGGCTTCTTGGCTCTACACTTTTTGTAAAGGTAGGGGTTATCTTGTTCAGGAGGAGAAGGGTTAACCAATTTTGTACTGCATTACAATAACACATCCGTGCATCATGGTGCATTTTTCACATCTCCAAAATGGTCAATTTTCTGAAGAAAATTTTTGATATTATTCTTATTTATACTCAAAACATAGGTTGTGGGTACTCAATGAGGTGGTTCTAACAAGTATCTACAACCTATGTCTAGGAGCAGAAATAAGGAAAATAATGTATTCCCCCATAAACCCCAGTTTTCTCTATATAAAGTGGGGTGTAAGGGTGTGTTTATTTCAGGGACTTGTTAGCATGATGCATTGTGGCTATGGGGAAACCTTGTGAACAATATATCTGGAGAACCACTCGAGCTTGGCTCATGATATTTGGTATACAGCTTAAGTTTAAGTTGTAGATAACTTGATTAACTTTTGACAAAATTCCGACTATATATAACAAAGTTATGCCCCTTTTTAACTTGTGCATTGTGGCTATAGGAAAACCTTGTGAACAAAATATCTGGAGAACCGCTTGAGCTAGGCTCATGATATTTGGCATACAGTTTTGGTCTAATGTGTAGATGACCTGATTAACTTTTGCGGAATTCCGGAAATATTTAACGGAGTTATGCCCCGTTTTGAAAACCCCCGCCCATAGGGGCTTGAAGAAATATATGGGCTGCATGATGCTTCCACGCAGAGCTGAATCTGGCCCGCACACTAGTACTGGTAAACCGCTAAGAGGATCTAAGCCTGTCCAGGAACCGCGGTGCGAGGCGGACCGTCCATGCTAATAAACCCTGTTGGTTTCATTGGGCGACAGGGCTTGAGATGTCATTTCATCCCAATGTCGGGTAAAAGTCCCACAAAATTGGACGCAACGTCTCCAAAATGACCTTTACAGTGTTGACGGGGACATTAAACCTCAAATCAAACAATGCCCCTTTTTGAACTTATGCATTGTAGCTATAGGGAAACCTTGTGAACAAAATACCTGGAGAACCACTTGAGCTAGGCTCATGATATTTGGCATACAGTTTGGGTCTAATGTGTAGATGACCTGATTTACTTTTGACAAAATTCAAAAAAATTTGAAAGGAGTTTTGTGCCTTTTTCGATTTAAGCATTGTGGCTATTTGGAAACCTTGTGAACAAAATATCTGAAGAACCACTTGAGATAGGCTCATGATATTTGGCATACAGTTTGGGTCTAATGTGTAGATGACCTGATTAACTTTTGACGAAATTCCAAAAAAATTAAATGGAGTTATGCCCTTTTTGGACTTATGCATGGCTATTGGGAAACCTTGTGAACAAAAAATATCTGGAGAACCACTAGAGCTAGGCTCATGATATTTGGCTTACATTTTGGGTCTAATGTGTAATGTGTAGATGACCTGATTAACTTTTGACCAAATTCCAAAAAATTTGAAAGGAGTTTTTTTATGCGACTTTTTCGACTTAAGCATTGTGGCTATGGGGAAACCTTGTGAACAAAATATCTGGAGAACCGCTTGAGCTAGGCTCATGATATTTGGCATACAGTTTGGGTCTAATGTGTAGATGACCTGAATAACTTTTAATGAAATTCTGAAAATATTTAATGGAGTTATGCCCCTTTTGGACTTATGCATTGTGGCTTTAGGGAAACCTTGTGAAAAAAAAATCTGGAGAACCCCTTGAGCTAGGCTCATGATATTTGGCATACAGTTTGGGTCTAATGTGTAGATGACCTGATTAACTTCTGATGAAATTCCGAAAATATTTAATGGAGTTATGCTTCTTTTTGGACTTATGCATTGTGGCTATAGGGAAACCTTGTGAACAAAATAACTGGAGAACAGCTTGAGCTTAGAGGCTCATGATATTTGGCCGTCTGTTTGCTACTAAGGCATAGATGACCTTTGACTTAAGCATTGTGGCTATGGAGAAACCTTGTGAACAAAATATCTGGAGAACCGCTTGAGCAAGGCTCTTGATATTTGGCATACAGTTTGGGTCTAATGTGTAGATGACCTGAATAACTTTTAATGAAATTCTGAAAATATTTAATGGAGTTATGCCCCTTTTGGACTTATGCATAGTGGCTTTAGGGAAACCTTGTGAAAAAAAATATCTGGAGAACCCCTTGAGCTAGGCTCATGATATTTGGCATACAGTTTGGGTCTAATGTGTAGATGACCTGATTAACTTCTGATGAAATTCCAAAAATATTTAATGGAGTTTTGCTTCTTTTTGGACTTACGCATTGTGGCTATAGGGAAACCTTGTGAACAAAGTAACTGGAGAACAGTTTGAGCTTAGAGGCTCATGATATTTGGCAGTCTGTTTGCTACTAAGGCATAGATGACCTGAATAACTTTTGTTTAAAATCTGTTAATATTTGACAGGTTTATTTTTAATGCAAATGATCATGAGGTACTGTTTACTGTCCCATTTAGAGACTAGCATATGGTTGGGAGCATAGTGTTTCACAAACACAATTTCTAGTTCTTTAAGAACTTATATCTTCCAAAGCATATGTTGGGGGGTGAGGTGGGCCCCTGTGCGGGGGGGGGGGGGGGGGGGGGGCATCTGTGTTGTATTGACACATTTTTAGTTGTTGCATACATTTTCTCTTTTAGACTTGCTGCATGGCCAATATGTCAACAGATGTTTACTAGGATGGACACTTGAGCAACATTATGAAATTAGTCTTATCAGGTAAGTTATGAAATAATGCATATACCATAATGATCCTAAGTATTGGGTCATATAGGCTAATGCAAACAGTGTAGACCAAGATCAGAATGCTCCTGATCAGGGTCTTCTCTTTTTGATATTCCATCTGCATTTTTATATGCCCATTTTGAAAAATAGGTCATATTATGGTGTGATTCTATATCCATCCTTAGTTCCCGAGTTATTCCCTTTTGATTATTTTTATGCCCCTAACATTTTCAAATGGGGGGTGGGGATATTGTATAACCTCTGTCAGTCTGTAAGTCCCTGACGGAATGGTTTCTTTGTGATATCTTTAGAAAAGATTGGTACGATATCTTTAGATACCGGCCCCGATAGCTCAGTTGGTAGAGTGTCCGCTCAGGAGAACGGGAGGTCATGGGTTCGATCCCGGGCCACGACATACCAAAGTCCTTAAGAATGGTACTAGCTGCTCCTGGCTTGGCACTCAGATTTACGGAGTAGAGCTAGGACTGGTCGACCCAGTGTCAGGATAATATGACTGGGTGTTGTATCATGTAAATTAAATGTGTCTGGGACATGATACTTCAGCGAGGCAGCGCTATAAAAGTGAGCATTGAGCTCCCTGTCGCAACCAGACACCGTCGTGATATGACTGAAAAATTGTTGAAAGCGACGTTAAACCTGAATTCACACACACACACACGATATCTTTAGAAAAGGTGGGTAGATTGGATTCAAATTTCATACACAGGTGTATAATAAAAAATACAGGTCAAATTAGATTTCAGGTAAAATCCGTTAATTATTATGAATGAAATGGTCTCTGAAAACCTTGATCATGTTGATGGATTGGATTCATATTTTATACACAGGTATATAATCATAAAATACAGGCCAAGTTCGATTTCGGTTAAAATCAGCCAATTATTATGAGAGTTATGGCCTTTTTCAACTTTATTTTTACTCCAGAAATGGTTTCCATGGAATATATCTTCTAAAAACCTTTGTGGATTGGAATCAAATTTTATACACAGGTATACATGTATTATCATAAAACAAGTTCTATTTCGGGTAAAATCTGCCAATTATTATGACTGAGAGGTATGATCCTTTTTATCCCCTGGCACAACAAACTTGTGAGGGGGAATATATAGAATTTGTCCTGTACGTATGTACTTTTGTCGTCACTCTAGCGCCTACATTTATTGACGTATTTTAAAATAACTTTACACAAATGTTGCTTATGATAATATCTCGAGCCAGTTTAACTTCCAAGGTCATGCCCTTAAGGCCAAGGTCACTGTGGCTATTTTTAGAAAACACTTTTTCATCGCTCTTAACCCATTTAGTACCGGAAACCCCAAAACGGGTACCATGGCAAACAGTGCAGGCCCAGATCATACACCACAGAATGCGGCATCTGATCAGGGCCTACACTGTTTGCAAAAAGTTCAGCTATGTTATAGTTTTAGGAGAATTAACCCATTTCAGACTGGAAACCCCTAAAGGGGTACCCTGGCAAACAGTGCAGGCCCAGATCAGACGCCGCAAAACACGGCGTCTGATCAGGGCCTGCACTGTTTTAAAAAAATTCAGCTATTTTCCTAAAAATTTTGAAGAAAACAAAACCTGACGCCCCTAAATTTTGAAACGGACTCATGCTATATATAAGGAGGGAGATTCCATTTGGTACTAAATAGGTTAATAACTTAATATATATTGCCTATGATAATATCTTGAGTGAGTTCTACTTTGTCATCACTCTAGCGCATATATTTATCAATGGATTTCACTATAACATCAAACAAATGTTGCTTTTGATAATATTTCGAGCAAATTTGACTTTCAAGGTCATGGCCTCAAGCTCAAGGTCACTGTGGCTATTTTTAGAAAAACTTTGGCTATTTTTAGAAAAACTTTATCATTCTAGCACCTACATTTATTGATGGATTTTAATATAGCTTCACACAAATGTTGGGTGTGATGATAGCTCGAGTAAGTTAAACTTACAAGGTCCAGGTCAAGGTCGCTATGGCTATTTTAGAAAAACTCTGTCATCGCTCTAGCGCATTTATTTCCTGATGGATTTTAATATAACATCATACAAGGGTTGAGTTTGATATTATCTCAAGCGAGTTTGACTTTCAGGGTACTGGGCTCAAGGTCAAGGTCACTGTGGCTAGTTTTAACCCGCTAGCACCTTCATTTATTCATCAATGGATTTTAAAATTACTTTTCACAAATGTTAAGCATTATGAAACAGTGTGTCACGTGCAAGACTCCGGTCAGTACCCCCATGGTCAAGGTCATATGTACAGACAATTACTTGCCGTGGGCGAATTATGCCCCACTTGTGAAGCTCTTGATCACTGACTTCTAATTAAAAAAGGGCTCAGAATAAGTGAATTAATTTTAATGGCCATAAAACCAAAACAAAAAAAAAAAAAAAAAAAGCTTTGTTGGATCTATTGTTTCTAAGCTGGGAAAGTGGCCCTTAATGAAAAATCAGACTGATTTGCATTTACCCATAAATTCCTGTACTTTCTACGAGTTTAGACCCTGATGTTTGTTTGATTTGAGGTCTAGCATCCCCATCAACGCTGTAAAGGTCACTATGGAGATGTTGCTTCCAATTTTGTAGGACTTTTACCTGACATTGAGATGAAATGACATCTCAAGCCCTGCTGGCCAGTGAAACCAATAGGGTTTATAAGTACTGAGTGGTTAACCAGTACTCGTGTGCGAATAGGTTTCAGCTCTGCGTGGAAGCATCATGCAGCCCATCCATTTCTTCAAGCCCAGATGGGCAGGGGCCACGTAAAAAATAGACCCTGATCAGACACCATGATCTGTGGCATCTTATCTGGTCCTAAATTGTTTGCCAAAGTCGAGCACATATTACAAGTCAGTGTATGACAATCTTTCTTTTACACAGCACTCTGATGTCACAACAACAAGAATAGAACAGCTGTTTTCTAGAGATAACTGTTATGTTGACTTCCTACAAATCAGTAATAGTCACGTGTGAACATCAGCACTGAAGAGCTTTTGTTCTTATAGCTTTGGGTCACGTGACAACCCATTTTATATTTATAGGGGATCGAGTTCTAGTGAGAACCCTACAAAAAAGTTTGAAGTAGATCTGAAAAAAAATATAGCAATCCTCCAGTCCTGTACCTGGGGCAGATATAGGGGTTATTTGATTGTTTCATTGTAAGATCGATTTATATTTCACCAAATGAACACAAAAATTCGTCACCTTAACGCAAAAAGTCAATAACTCCAATATAAATGTATTGGAGTTATTGACTTTTTGTGCTAAGGTGACAAAATAGAAGTATTTTCAAGATTGGGAAGCAACGAGTGAAAATATTTTTTTTGGTGTTCATGAGTGGAATAAAAATCGATCTTACAATGAAAAAATCAAATGTTCTGTTTCTTATATGCTTTAAATAAACTGTGATTATTAAAGTAATTTTAAAGAGTCAGCTGAATGAACACCGAAAATAAGTATTTGCAAGAGGGACGAAGCCATGAGTGAAATATTTGTTTTGGTGTTCATGAGTGAAATAAAAATTGATCTTACACTGAAAAAATAAAATTGTCTGTTTCTTGTATGCTTTAAACTGTAATTATTAAAGTAATTTTAAAGAGTCAGCCATCAGCATGGGGAAAAAATTTTTTCATGGTGATTTCGCATCCATTTAGATGTGTCCAGTGTGTTAACTTGGTATAATATTGGTTGCCACTTTTTGATATATTTTAAATTTTGCAAGTCTCGCTACTTTGGACATCTCCTTCCTGATGCTGGGGATTTCTGTGGAGTGTGGGCCATGTTTGCTGATGTTGGCTCGGTGGGGGACGCCTATAAGTCCTAAGGTAGGCGTCTCTTGCCTGATGCCTCCAGTTGACCTGTCTCACGAGCTATGAAAATGTATGTTATTTTTCAATGATACATCAAATTCACAAAGTGTGAAAATTTAAAATCGTAATTTCACTGCTTGAAAGAGTGACAATATCAATTTTTATTTCACTGAGAAATCTCTGTATTTCTACAGGTGTAAAGCATGTAAGAGTAAAACTGCCTTGCTTTCCTTTTCAGATTATTGCTGCTGCATGTGGAGGTTATTGCTTTAGAATTAAATCTTGGTGTATGTCATATGCCTCATCTATTCAGTTATACAGAATCTCCAGGAAGATAGTGACTCTACAAGCTTCAGTTATTCCAACGCCTCATAAGTTTTTGTGCTGTGTAAAGATTATGATACATATATTGAATCGATTCTGGTTATTTTGAAAATGGAAAACAACTGAAAGCCAGCACTGGATGGAATATGCAGCCTTGAAGAATATTCCATTAAAATCCTAAATATTCGGATACCTTGAGGACTTGCTTTAACACTTTTTGTACCAAATTGAATCTTCCTCCTTATATATAGCAGGAGTCTATTTCAAAATTTAGGGGTGTCAGGTTGTGTTTTCGTCAAAATTTATTTGGAAAATGGCTGAAATTTTTGCAAACAGTGGAGGCCCTGATCAGACGTTGTGTTCTGCGGCGTCTGATCTGGGCCTGTGCTGTTTGCCAGGGTACCCCTTTATGGGCTTTCCAGTCTGAAATGGGTTAATTCTCCTAAACTTATAACAAATTAAATTTCACTATCCAGCAAGATGTTAAAAAAGTGTAGGCAGAATGGCAAACAGTGTGGACCCTGAACCAGACTGCAGTAGCAGTCTGATCTATGTCTGCACTATTTGCTTAGGCCTGTCTGTCCCAATACTTAGGATCATTGCGGTATTGAATGTTTGAAGAAACTCAGTAAAATTGAGCTTGTGAATTCTGTTCATGTATCATGTTTGATGGGCATAACCAGTTATGGAGTTATTGTCCTGATATTGGGGGATATAAAAATTGTCCAGATCTGTGGTGTCAAAGGACGCAAGGTTGCACAGTAGTGTTGTAATAATGAGAAACTATATGCAAACCAAAGAATCATTATAAACAAGCTACAAAATCATTTACCCGCTAAAGGGCTTGTTTGGAGTTTCATGTCCCAGTTAACACTATTTAGGTCATAATGAGCTGGTCAGCATATCTAACCACACTTTCTTCAATGCTGATACTTAAGCCTGCACATTCTTTCGCCAGGAACTGACAACTGCATGCCCTTTTCGAATCAGAGAAACCGAGCAAATAACTACAGGAAAGTTTTTAAAATTGTAACAAAGGATGTTGCTGACCCGGCAGGTGTTGAAACCGCAGCCTCCTAAAGGGAACAATTTTTATTACGGCCCTGCAAAATGTTTGCTACCATGGGGCTCTGATCATGGCTGTAATGGCTCTAGTTCCTGTGGTAGACAAGGATCATCTGCTATTCTTCAGTACAGTACATACTGAGCATAGTGTTAACCCTTATCCTGCTGAATATTCAGTTTAGCCACACCCATTTCTGACTCTGTTCCAATCAGATTACTTGATGTAATGTATTCCTGTAAATTCAGAAACCGAATGTCAAACAGTTTGAATCCTGATGAGAAGCCATCTGATCTGGATCTACACTGTTTGCAAAGGCAAGGGTAGTCATCAACAATGGGATAAGGGTAAACTTTAAACACATGAACATTTGCAACTTCTTTTGGAATGAAAATGCAAAGTACATTGTATTTTTGTATTGTACTTTATTAACCAGGCTAAATTGTGTTGTATGCAGTTTTAAGGGCATGTGTATGATTTTGGGATTATTTGTTTATATTTCTCCACTAAAATAGGTTGTTGATACTCTCTGGATCAACCCGATTAGGCAATTCCAAAATGTACCCTCAACATAGTAAATAAATGTGTTGGAATTCTAACAACAATGATTAACATGCCATTTCATCTCAATGACAGGGAAAAAGTCGCACAAAATCAGAAGCATTGTTTCCAAAGTGACCTTAATAGAATTGACTGGGATGCAAAATCTAAACTCAAACAAAACTGTTCAGGCTCAGCCACTGCAGATAAGGGTGTACGAAAGTGTTCTGAAATTATCAACTGTATAAGCCTATACGGAACAAAGGTTTACAGACCTGATAGACATGACTTAAAAAGGGTTGAGCACCAGGTCTATCATAATTTGATTTGATATCTCAACTGTGAAAAACAACAAAGATTTGGCAGTTAATGCACATTTATTTATTTTCACAACATCATATACAAACAAACAAAAATATCACATCTAGTGAGAATGTGTCTTCAGAGGTGTCTATAACAAGCATGGATACTGTACTGATCATTAGTATTGGGACAGTCAGGCTCGGCAAACAGTGTGGACCCAGATCAGACTGCTCCTTCAGTTTGATCATGGTCTACACTGTTTGCCATTTGAGCTGCACTCCTTTGACTCCTTGCTATATTCAAACTGTTTGCCATTCGAGCGGCACTTCTTTGACTCCTTGCTGGATTGTTAAACATTTTTATGTCCCCGGTAGCGATAGCGGGGACATATTGTTTTTGCCCTGTCTGTTTGTTTGTTGGTTTGTTGGTTTGTACGTGGACAACTTTAACGTTGGCCATAACTTTTGAACCGTTTGAGATAGAGTTTTCATATTTGGCCTGAAGGTTTCTTGTGACAAGACCTTCACATTCATGCAAAAAAAAATTGATGTGTGACCTTGACCTTTGACCTACTTAAAAGAAAAAAATAACATTGGTCATAACTTCTGAACCACTTGAGATACAGCCTTCATATTTAGCATGTATGTTCCTTGTGACAAAAGCTTTACATTCATGCAAAAAATTTTGACCTGTGACCTTGACCTTTGACCTACTTAAAATAAAAAAATAACATTTTGGTCATAACTTTTGAAAGGTTTGAGATAGAGCCTTCATATTTTGCATGTAGGTTCCTTGTGACAAGAGCTTTACATTCACACAAAAAAATTTGACCTGTGACCTTGACCTTTGACCAACATAAAAGAAATAGTTAACATTTGTCTTAACTTTTGAACCATTTGAGATACAGCCTTCATATTTAGCATGTAGGTTCCTTGTGACAAATGCGTTACATTCAAGCAAAAATTTTGACCTGTGACCTTGACCTTTGACGTACTTAAAAAAATAAACATTTTTGGTCATAACTTAAGAACCCTTTGGGATAGAGCTTTCATATTTGGCATGTAGGTTTTCTGTGATTAGAGCTTTTCATTCATGCAGAATGTTTGGACCTTGACCTTTGACCTACTTAAAAGAAAAAATAAAATTGTGCATAACTTTTGAACGCTTTAAGATAGAGCCTTAATATTTGCCATGTGGGTTCCTTGTGACAAGAGCTTTACATTCATGCAATTTTTTTTTTACCTGTGACCTTGACCTGCTTTAAAGAAAAAATATTATTGTTCATAACTTTTGAACCGTTTAAAATAGAGCTTTCATATTTGGCATGTAAGTTTCTTGTGTCAAGGGCTTCCAACACAAACAGAAACCTTGAACTGTGAGCAACTTTGAATAAAAAATGACCATGCCCGGGGACAAGTTCGTGTTTATCAAACACATCTTGTTTTTTTTAAATTTTAGGAGAACTACAGCAAGTCCTCAAGGTGTCCTAATTCTTAGAATTTTTATGGTAAACTCAGACTTTTTTGTCCGCATCAGGTCAACAAGCCTGTGTAATGGACACCCCTCTAAACCCTACCTAGTAAAGAAAACCAGGGTTCTGTAAATTAGGGTTTAATTTATTCTTCTTTTTGCTCAAAAACATAGATTGTGGGTACTCATTAGAACTAAATTGATGAGGCAGTACTACAGAGCACCCACAACATATGTTTTTACTATAGAGACCAGAAAAATACAAAATGAAATTCATTGGAGTGTGATATAAAATGAAGTTTTAGGACATGGATATATTATTGTAATGTGATGAAGCTGCTTTGTATCAAGGCTGTCTATAAAGCACATTGCTAAGGCTGATCATATAGCAATATGCAATAAAATCTATTTCATTATTCAGCAACTCTTAAAGAAAACCTGGTACCATAATAATCCTAAGTATTGGTACAGATAGGTGCAGACCCAGATCAGACTGCTCCTGAAGCAGTCTGATCAGTGTCAACACTATTTGCCATTCTATCTGTTCCCTTTGGACCCCCCCCCCCCCCACCCCCTGCTGGATCATGAAACAAATTTGTTAAAATTTTAGGAGAATATTACAGCAATGCCTGGCTGTGTTTGAATTTTTAGGATTTTTACAGTAATGGCAAAAAAAAAAAACAACTCTAATCAGCCATTTTAGCTCACTCAGTCTGTTCAAAGCTTACGATGGCTACAGAAGTTTATGTATCTTATATGCTTCTATTATTAAAGAAGTGTTTAGATGGGGTGTTGACCTGATGCGGACAAAGAAATCAGAATTTACCCTAAAAGCTGAGAAAGGCCAATCCACTAACTGGAAAGAAGGACATGAAGTCTGATTTTCTTACATTGTTCTTTTAACCCTTTTTGTACCAAATGGAATCTTCCTCCTTATATATACCAGGAGTCCATTCCAAAATTAAGGGGAGTCAGGCTGTGTTTTCTTTAAAACTTACTTTGAAAATATCTTAACTTTTCACAAACCATGAAGGCCCTGATCAGACGCCACATTTTTCGACGTCTGATCTGGGCCTGCACTGTTTGCCAGGGTACCCGTTTTGGGGTTTCTGGTACAAAATGGGTTAACAGGCAAAAAAGAAAACGAAAGAAATAAAATAATCCCACAGGATTTAAATCCTGTGCTCTGAAATGGGATAAAAATCCCGCGGGAGTTAATTTCAATGGAGCCAATATAAGTTACTTTAAACCAATAAATTATGCATGTTTTATACATAAATGGACAAAATTATTATAGCTTTGTCCAAACAAAGTAGATTTATTGGAAATTGGAAATTAGTGAAATCCCACGGGAGAAAAATCCTATTTTCGATTATGGGATAAAAATCCCATGGGATTAAAATCCCGCGGAATTTTTTTTAAATAGTTATATTCATGCTTTACTCATTGTAAGCTTCTCTAATTGAACCTATTAATAGAAAAGAGATATTACACCTTCATTCCAGAGCATTTTAAAAAATAAAAAAATCCCGCGGGATTTTTCCTCGTAAAAAATCCCATGGGAGAAAAATCCCGCGGGAGAAATTGAAATTAGAGCAGGAGAAGCCATATTTTTTGTGCATGTATTTTAATGTTAAGTAGGTCCATTTTGATAGTTAAAAGCAAGATTTAAAATTTTGAAATTCTCCCGTGGGAGAAAAATCCCTGATATTTTTATGGGATTTTAATCCCGCGGGAGTGGAGAAAAAATCCTGCGGGATTATTTTAATCCTGCGGGATTTTCAAAAATCCCGCGGGATTTTCACCCTTTCACCCCGGTTTGCCAAGAAACCGTTGTGTATATCTTCACCAAATCATATAGAAATAATTTGTATAGATCTAAGCTATTACCTAAATGCATTGAAAGCCACCTAAAAGTGTTAGAAAGACTAGGTGAGTTTGCCTAATTTCTGGTGAGGCAAAAAAAAACTGGTGGCTGTTTTTCTCAGAATATTCACGCTGATCTCAAAGGACCAAAAGTAAAATATAAACTGCACTATGGTTGATGTACGGGGAGACGTTTTACGGCCGCCACACGGCACAACACCAGCTGCAGTGAAGGCAAATAAAATCAAACATGAGTTCCTTTAAGAGCAATGAAAACATTCATAAGAAAGAAGATGGGTCATACTACGTAGTTTCGGCTAATAAAGCCTCATCGGTGACCCTGTAATGATCCGGCAAAGAAAGCCAGAGGAAACATACTGCAATTTTGCGAATTTCGAATAGGCAGTCGATTCAAAGACTGATATAAATCAAAATGGGGTCAAAATAAGCTTCATTTGGTGGACCTCTACAAAGACTGTTCAAATTATACACCCGGGCCCAAAAACTGCCCTGCCCCGGGACCCACATAATAAACTCTAAGCTCAGGTGAGCGATATATCGCCATCATGGTCCTCTTGTTTATATATAAAACAGCTAACCAAGGGGTCACAGGCTACTTTTCTGACTCATTGAGGCGGTTATAACGAGCACCCACAGCCTATGTTTTCTGTATAAATAAGAAGGAAATGGCGGATTTTCGACACCAGAAAAGTATCCATTTTGAAGATGAGAAAAAAGGCACTATGTTGCACGGTTGTGTTATCGTAATGTCAAGGCAGCAAATATTTTAAGATATAGAGGATCTTGCACGAGTGGTCATTTCATATGAAATTTATAAAACGAGCATTTGGCGAGTTTCATAAAGTTCATATGAAATAACCACTCGTGTAAGATTCTGTTTTATATGATCCCTTTAGGGGAGGGCCGTAACTAATGTTGGTAGAACTTGTGGCCCAACCCTGTTGCTTGATTTATGATGCAATAAAATATGTTTATACTATATGATCCCTTTAAATTGGATTTTATCGCCTTTACGACAGACTGCATGCATGGTAGTTAACCCAGTCACGGTTGACAACTTTGCTTCTCTCTTAAATTGCACACCGGTGGGTCAGGCCTCAGATTCTATGACGGTTCCAGTGTAAAGGCTTATTGAGGGTTAGAGAGGTCTAATTCAAAGTAATGTTGGCTGATGCCTGATGCTCTACCTCTAGTCGGGCCCATCGGAGTCTTAGTGTTTGTTTTCTTTTGCTCCAGCATTTCAGTGGTTTCTTGCTGTCGAGTCCTCACCGTTGTTTCATCTCTGTGGTTGTTTGATTATTTGTGTTCACGGAGATGTTGTACTGATGAGTTAGGAGGCCTTCATGCGGACTGAACAAATTATTTGCCTGAATCCCGATGGAAATAAGGGCGAGGATTGTGGCCACGTAAAATCGATTTTGACGCACCTCACTCCCCCCCCCCCCCCATGGAATTCGTTTCCGCTGACCGTTCCAAGGCGGTTCTTCTGTCGCGATTTATTTTTTTTATGGTTTGCCTTTAGGTGTTTGTGTCGCTTATGTTATTTTTTGGATAGCCTGTGGGCCATTTTGTGGGAAAGTAACTGTCCTTTTGGCTTTCCGCTGTTGATGTTTCCATTAGGTCTGTTGCTGTATGTTTGTGTTTCTTTCACTTTGGTGTCTCTGATGGGAGCTATGATTGTATCGATTCCTGATTCCTCTACTTCTATTTTTTGACAATATTTCCACAAAAACTTTAACCAAATGTAAAATTTCTAAGTCTGTGACCTTGACATCAAGGTCACTGTGGGGGTTTGGACATGCATCAATGTAATCTTTAGACCAGTATGTAACTTCATTGTAAGTATCAACTAAATCTATCAAAGGGTTCAGAAGATACAATCTCCTAGAAACTCTGACGCAAAACTTTAACCAAAATGTTAACGGATGGAAGGATGAAGGACGGACGGATGGATGGACAGACGGAAAGATGGACGGACGAACGGCAGGACGAAAACTATATACCCCCATAGTATACTTCGTATACCGGGGGTATAATAAAACACAAGAGGGCCATGATCGCCCTGGATCGCTCAACTGATCCATAGTGTAACAAGTGGGCCACAAGGAGGGCTATATTGGCCCCAGCGCTTTAATGTGCATAATGTTGAGGGAGGTCTTAAAGGTGAAGCTTCATAACACACACCAACAAAGGCTATAATTTGAACAATCTTGGCAAAGGTCCACTAGATGAAGCTACACACCAAATATCAAAGACCTGGGCCTTGCGGTTTCAGAGAAGAAGATTATTTTAAAGATATTCCCTATATAAGCCTATGCAAAACCAAATGGCCCCAGGACTATATAAGTCTATGTAAAATGATATGTTTAATGTAAAATTAATTTTAATTAATAATATACCTACCCATCACTACAATTATAGTCTTTTCACCAGACGCAGCTCTGGGTCAGTCTGAGAAAAAAAATCTAGCCAGAAATGCCACCGGCATGTCCCTTTTCCCGTGACCTCCCTAGAGTCGAGTCCTGATTGGTCGCTGATGTCACATGACCTAACAGACCAATAGGCAGACGATACAGGTCACGTGACCGCGATTTTCGCGCCGGGAGGTCATTATTTCTTTCAGGAAAAACAATTATTTCAAGCGGGGCTGGGAGGCGGGACATGCCATTGTAGTGATGGGTAGGTATATTATTAATTAAAATTAATTTTACATTAAAAATATCATTTTAATATCAAATATAACTACCCATCACTACAATTATAGCCTGAATTCAAAGCAAGTGGAGGGTTGAATGAAAAGTAAAGTTATACATACCCAACTCCTCTGACCTTGGTTGTTATTCCCCCTTTTTAAAAACCATCCAATGATGGTAACGTAAAGGGGTATCCACAATGACTGCAAGGGATCCAAATCCATAAATCACATAAGTGGAGAAGATAAATGGAAAGGAACCGGAGTCACAATAGAAGGTTCACACCTTTCAAACAGGCTAACAAACAACCAAGGAAAACAAAATCCCCCAATAAGTGCTGCTAAGTAATAGATTGAGAAGCTGCTAACTACCCAAGGAATGAGTACCACTACGAATGGGAACCAAGCTCCTTAGGTGAAGGGATGAAAAGTGGAATTGGAACGTCCATACGCAGTAAGAAAAAACATTCTGAAGAAATAATGGAGTTCCAATATGCCCAAAATGTAGAAGGCTATAACCTCATGAGCCGATGTATTCTGGAATGATAATAGGGCAAAAGTGAAAAAGGCATATAGAAGCTGTATCACTTTACAAATCCACTTTGCAATCAAGGATGGAGAAATATATCCAAAACCCCTTGATTGGAAAGAAAAATTCTCATGATAATCTCGAAAAGCTTTATACGTTCTGATGTACACAAAAACTTCTCATCAGCCTACGATCCATGAATCCTGGAAATGACAGGACAAATAATAGTTTCAGACATAGCCTGAAAAAAAAATTTCATAGGTTGAGTGAGAAGAGAAAAAGAAGTCATTGTTCTTCTCATACTTGAAAACAACCCTCTGCAATTGACAACGGATGAATATCACTTCTACGAGCTGAAGCAAATGTCAAATGAAATACAGCCTGACTGTCGAATGAACAAAGGAGGCTGAATTCACGTGATCGTAAGGTGGTTTAGTAAAAGACCACCACACTCATGCAAGATTCCATTTGGATTCAAAGTCCTGGAAACCTGTCGGCATAGTGCAAAACCCTTTAATAAGCTGGTGATGATAGGGTTTAATGAAATGTGTGAAGCCGACTAAAATTTTAACGTGTTTGAGATTACTGATATGTACCCTTTTTTAGATGATATAGAAAATAAAGGGTAGAGAACAGGCAGAAAAAGAAATCCAGTAAAAAAAACTTCTATAGAGGGATTGTCTGGATTAATTTCCCTTTCCCTACACCAACTAGAAAATACCTTCCATCTTCCAGAGTAAAACTTGAGAGTGGAGCTCTTTCTGTATTTGAAGCTACACTCGGCAGAGAAAACCAGAAAAGTGTCTACCTCTGGTTTGATTCCTGACAACATCTGGATATGTAGGTAAAGCATTTCTGGATTGAAATGGAATGCTTGACCTACACATTTTAGATACTAGATCCGGAACTACCGGAAGACGGATTGAAAGTCTTGAGACTAGGCTCAGAATGACTAAAAAACCAAGATCTCTAAGGCCATAGAGGCGTAATCAGAATGGCTCGGCTTTTTGGACGCTTGAATTTTTACCTAGAACTAGAGGAATTCAGTTGAATGGTGTAAACGCATATGTAAAAGATTCCCCATATATAGAGATATTAAATAAACTGCACGTTCCAAGTGATCTGAAACTGGAGACACAATGGAAGTTGATTGAAGAACCGAGTTGTTTGGACGTTTGATTAAAAAAGGTCCAATAAAGGTTCTCCCCATTTGAGAAAACGCCCTGTAGAGAACGGATGGTGAACTGGTCTATAGGGGCGATCCCAATGACATAATCTGCCCTGGAGGTGTCCGACAAGGATAGACATACCTTCCTGAAGACACCAAGTCAGAATCTTCCATGCAAAAGCCAACAGGGAAGAGGAATGAGTCCCTCCCTGTTACGGAGAAAAAACGACACTATGGTCATTTGTCTGGAGTAACAATAATGAAGCTGTTCCTCAGTTTGGAGCTATGAAGAACTGATAAACCAAGGAATTTGTCTGAAGTTTCAGAATGTTTATATAAATATAAATAGCCCCGCCTATTCTAGGCCCCACGTTCCCTGAACAACTAATCCCTGAGGTTCGAAGTGGGAAACCAACCTGAAAGGCTGACATGCGAAAAGCAACTAGGGAATAGTCTCTAAAAAGAGGAGACCCCATTTGATACTGAGGGAATCATAAATAGTAGAGAGCAATCTTGATAATGGAATTTATTGCTCCTATAGACCGTATGGTATTTCCAGTGATACATTAGCAAAAAACTGGAAAGGTCTAAGATGAGATTGTCCAGGGAAACTGGATCCAACTAGAGCTGTCAGTGAAACTGACTAGGGCCCCGGCAGCGCTATCAGAGGAGTAAAAATTTGTGGACGGACAGACGGACAGACAGACGGACGGACAGAGTGATTACTATAGGGCACCCACACTTTCAGTGCGGGGCCCTAATTACGAAGTTTCTAAAAGGGTTAACAAACCTCTGACATAAATAGAAAGTTTTTAGGACGCGAAAAAATGGAGAAGTATCTTTGAGATAGAATCAATTTCAACTTCGCCATAAAGTGGATGAAATCTAAATTCACAATAACCTGTACACGTTAGGAAAAGGTATGATAAACAGTAGTATCTGGAAAGATGATGACAAAACCCATCATCGAAACACTACACGAGATTGGGGCCTAATTCTTTGATGTGAGCTGCTTAATTAATTTCTATTAAGTTGGTGAACAGGGAAAACATGGATCCGTTGACAATTCCAAAAAGGAAAAACAACGGAACTGATACACAAAATTCCATCCAAGGTGAAACGAAGGTATTTGCGTAATGACCTGTGGATGGAGATGTGAAGGTAAGCGTCTTTTAAAACTACGGAAATCGTCCACGAATTTGGGAAAAATGACCTGACGAATCGAGGACGAAGTTTCCATTTTGAAATGATCGACTCGCATCATCTTGTTAAGTGTGAGAAGTCGATGATGAGTCGATTTACCCATTTTCTTCTCGACCAGAAAGATCCGCCTGTAGAAGCCTGGGGAAAGGAGAACTTTTTCTACGTATACGGCTTTCTTTTGGAGAAGAACCCTTTCCTCTTCCAATAAAAAATTTCTTTTCTTGATACTATTTACCGGAAATAGTATTTGCATGTGAGAAAGAGAAGGGATTCCTAACAAACGCAATCCAGTAACCCTTTCTCAAAACGCATAAAAAACAAAATATATTTGATAACAGAAGCCACGGCTTGATAGAACTGAAATAGCTCGGCTCCTACTGGGAGAAGATGAAGAGGAAGGGAAGAAAGAAAGTCATTTGTTAGACTTGGATCTTCCTCTATTGGGAGGTTTCGTTCCAGTCCGACCTCTGGAACGAAAAGACCGTGTACCCTGATCTGAGAATGATCTATTCGCAGACTTCTAGTCGAGGGTGATAAGCACTTAAAAAGTCATCGGAAGTAGTCGAAGAGCGTCTCTTGGTTGCGGTACCTGAACTTGATACGCTCTCCGAAGACTTAAAAAAAGACGAGTGCCGACGGTCTTGAAGCTTGATTCTGAAAACGATGGGAAGTCTGGTCCGGCTATAGTTTTAGAATCAAGAGGCGCGGAGGCTCTACGTTTTCATTTACTATGCTCAGTAAAAACTGAACAAGTTATCAAGAGCAGAGTTGCGCCAAACATGCAACATGGTGGTAGACAGAGCAAGTGCTAATCTCCCATAACCATGGCATGTAAAAAATGACCGGTAAATAAACAAAAGCATTAGAATAGCAGCTCTATGGTCGGAATGCTCTTGTTTGAAGGCAGAGTGGGTAAATCTAGAATACCAGTCATAATGAGAACCCACTTAAAAGCTGTCCTGGTAAGAGCTCCATCCGAGCTTCGAAACAGGAAGTAATGCCAATTTCCCTGACGTCATATATACAGAGACTGAATCTGGCTCGAATTTTGGAATTTCATAAGACCAAACAAATGATGTTTTTTGTTTGTTAGAACCAATGTTCAAAGACCCCGTCAACAGTGCCAGGTTCATTTTGGAAACTAACTGTGAAATTGATAACAACTGAAAGTAGGGTTGTATCCCTAGAATCTTCAGATAAACTAAAAAATACTTAGATCTAAATATGTCCTTCTCAGAATTGCTTAATAATAAGGACATAAGAAAATCAACCTCTGAGTATTGATATATCCTCAGAGGATAAAGCTCTAGGCCCAGACTCAGCTCTAGGGGCAAAACACTTGAGGATCAATTAAACTTCCCCCGTGTTTGACCCTTAATTGTGTATAGTGCACTGAACATACGAAATTGCCGAATCAAAATTGAGCATTAAAGGAGCCGGGAGATGGAAATAACCTTCTCACAAAAATAGTAAAAAGTATAATATTGTCCCACCCTCGATGGCTTCAGTACCGGCCACAGATTGAATAATCTGCGATGAATTTCTGCATCAATACACTTTGGAATGGAAAGTCATTATAATTTGTATGACGTGACGGGTTTGCAATCTTTAACCAGCTATAGTTACGGTTTTCAAATAAAATAGCACAAACCAGTATGTATTTCAAGGGAAAACAATCCAATTTACTACCGGTGTATAGGTAAGCACGACTCGCGTTAATTTTTATCCGGTACCGTTGGGCCGGAATTTAGATGTCCGAAATCGTAATGAGGAAATCTGACCTGAAAATCGGTATGATTCCGAAAAAATCAGAATGGTTGGCATATATGCCATGTATAAAAATACACCGAGGCATAAAAAACCCTTAACGGGAGAAAATTACTGGTTATGATAACAGAAAAATTACCATAATAAGAGGCGGGAAGCATATGACCAAGGTAAACTAAGTACCGAAGGTCCGGAAGGGTACCGAACAAAAACCGGGATCGGAGCCGTACCGAAAATCGTATGTGACATGGATTCGGCAAAAATTTGGGCATAGGTTCCCCGCACCCCGGAGTCCCCGCAATTATTAGCAGGGTCTCTACGGGGTGGTCGACGAACCTATCCTAGTCAACCCAGGCCCAAATGGGAGGTGGGGACATAGACCTGCTCATCTTGATTCGGCAATAGTGACCCACAGGAATTGGATGGATTCTGTTTAGAAGATACTATAGAAAGGCCGCAAAGGGACCTGAATATTATCCATCTGCATCGTGGGATTTATAGTGACAGACGAAGACGGGTCTTGCACATGTTCAAAAAACAAATAATGCTGAGAATTCCTATTCAGCAATAAAACGTCTTCCTATACCGGAAGTGAAAGGAACACGCACAAAATCCGTCCTCTTTTCTGGCAATTTAAGTTTCCACAATGCCGACTTCTACTAGAATATTACCAGAATAATACGTGAGTATACCCTAGTAAAGTACGTAGCAAAAAGTGTGATGCTTATCAAAACCCCAAAAAAGGTTTGTTACATGATAAACAAAACTTCCAAGTGAAAATTCAAAATGGCGGACAACCAATACACGTGTAATGTCGGCAGAAACACACGAAATAAATTCCACAAGAATTTCGGAAAAACAATAAGCTTAAAAAGCCTAAGTACGTTGTGGAAACTCAAGGTAAGTGCAAAATCAAAAAAGAATAAAACACTTATCCGTTTATTCCATTCTCCATGGCATGTAGTTTTTTCTTTCTTTGTCAAGCGATCCGACCTCACTTGAGTCTGAAAAAATAATGACCTCCCGGCGCGAAAATCGCGGTCACGTGACCTGTATCGTCTGCCTATTGGTCTGTTAGGTCATGTGACATCAGCGACCAATCAGGACTCGACTCTAGGGAGGTCACGGGAAAAGGGACATGCCGGTGGCATTTCTGGCTAGATTTTTTTTGTCAGACTGACCCAGAGCTGCGTCTGGTGAAAAGGCTATAATTGTAGTGATGGGTAGTTATATTTGATATTAAAACCAAAGGGCCCCGGGGTGGGGGCATTTGTGGCCCCAGGGCTATAAGTTGAACAATCTTGGAAGAGGTCCACTAGATGAAGCTCCATACCAAATATAAAAGACCTGGGCCTTGCAGTTTCAGAGAAGAAGATTTCCCTTTATAAAGATTTCCCTTTATAAGTCTATGTCAAACCAAAGGGTCTGAGGGCGGCAACATTTTTGGCCCCCAGGGCTATAATTTGTACAATCTTGATAGAGGTCCACTAGATGAAATTTCACACCAAATATCACAGACCTAGGCCTTGTGGTTTCACAGAAGAAGATTTTTTAAGATTTTCCCTAAAGAAGTCTATGTAAAAACAAAGGGCCCCGGAGCGGGGGCATTTTTGGTTTCAGGGCTATAATTTGAACAATCTTGATAGAGGTCCACCATGTGAAGCTTCATACCAAATATCAAAGACCTAGGCCTTGTGGTTTTACAGAAGAAGATTTTTAAAGATTTTCCCTATATTTAGTCTATGTAAAACCAAAGGGCCTCGGAACGGGGACATTTTTGGTCCAAGGGCTACAATTTGAACAATATTGGTAGAGGTCCATTAGATGAAGCTTCATACCAAATATCAAAGTAAGATTTTCCCTATGTAAGTCTATGTAAAACCAAAGGGCCCCGTAGCAGGGACATTTTTGGTCTCGGGGCTATTATTTGAACAAACTTGATAGAGGTCCACTAAATGAAGCTTCATACCAAATATCAAAGGCCTAGGCCTTGTGGTTTCAGAGAAGAAGATTTTTAAAGGTTTTCCCTATATTAGCCTATGTAAAACCGAAGGGCCAGAAGCGGGGGGCATTTTTGGCCCCAGGGCAATAATTTGAACAATCTTGGTAGAGGTCCATTAGATGAAGCTTCATACCAAATATAAAAGACCTGGGCCTTGCAGTTTCAGAGAAGAAGATTTTTAACGATTATCCCTATATAAGCCTATATAAAACCACAGGGCCCCGGGGCGGGGGCATTTTTGGCCCGAGCACTATAATTTGAACAATCTTGGTAGGGGTCCACTAGATGAAGCTTCATACCAAATATCAAATACCTGGGCCTTGTGGTTTCAAAGGAGAAGATTTTTAAGTTTTCAGTGAAAAAAATCTATTTTTGGCTCCTGTGACCTAGATGTGCAACGAAACGGAACAACTTTGAAAGGGGACCACCTAGGGATCATTCCTGTGAAGTTTGGTCAAAATCTGATCAGTGGTTTAGGAGATGTCATTTGAAGAAATTGTTTACGCACGCACGGACGGACACACAGAGGGATGCACACACGACAGACAAAAAGTGATCCCAAAAGCTCACCTCTTCACTACGTGACGGTGAGCTAATAAGAAAGTAATTGACCAAACACGAAAAAGGCCCCTTTTTTGACCTTTGACCCATATGTATGACCTTGACATTTGAGGTACCAAACTGAATCATGCATGCAACACATCGTCTCATGATAGTTAACATTTTTGCCAAGTAACTTCAAATTCTATTTAAAAATAAACAAGTTATTGACAAAACCCGAAAAAAGGCCCTTTTTTACCTTTGACCTCTAAGTATGACCTTGACCTTTGAGGTACCAACCTGGTCATGCACGCAACACATTGTCTTATGGTGGTTAACATTTCTGCCAAGTGATTTCAAAATCCATCTCAAAATAAGAAAGTTATTGACCAAACACGAAAAAAAGGCCCCTTTTTTGACCTTTAACCTCAAAGTATGACCTTGACCTTAGAGGTACCGACCTGCCTCATGCGCACGCACCACACATCGTCTAATGGTTGTTAATATTTCTGCCAAGTAATTTTAAAATCCATCTCAAAATAAGAAAATTATTGACCAAACACGAAAAAAAGGCCCCTTTTTTTAACTTTGACCTCTAAGTATGACCTTGACCTTTGCGGTACCGACCTGCATCATGCGCACCACACATAGTCTCATGGTTGTTAATATTTGTGCCAAGTGATTTTAAAATCCATCAGAAAATAAGAAAGTTATTGACTGGACACGATTTGCCCGTACATATATACATACCGACAAACTTCCAAGGGAGATAATTCAAAAAGTATAAATGCGAGAGTTATAGTTCTTACGCACTGCACGTCGTCTAATGCTGATTAATATTTATATGAAGTTTTGTGACGATAGCTTGAACGGTTTTCAAGTTATAGAGCGGACACGAATGTGTGACAGACGGACAGACAGACAGACGCCCGGGGGGAAAAACAATATGTCTCTCCAAAAAAAAATTTTTCGGGGTAGACATAACTACCGTAAACTTATTTGTATCACTGCTCAATATAACAGTTCTGGATATAATACATGTAGATGGGTCATAAAAATGTATCATTACGCTTATACACCCGTGAAACATATTGCATTTTTCACATCTCCAAAATGACTACTTTTCGGATGAAATCCATGATATTTTCTCTTATTTTTACTGCAAATTTAGGATGTGAGTACTCGTTAGAACCACCTGATTGAGGCGGTTCTAACAAGTGCCACAACCTACGTCTTGGAGTAAAAATAAGAAAAATAATATTTACCCTGATAAACCCAAGTTTTCTCTACGTATAGTGGGGTGTAAGGGGCTGGTCATTTCACAGACTTGTTCATGTGATGAAGATTATAAAGAAAAATAACAATAAAAGGCCTTTTTTCTATATCATATATTCTTTTTTCCTCAAAACAATGTATAGATCATGAGGTTCCACATTCAATCCCCACTAAAATCAAGTGTTGTTTCCTTGAACAATAGACTTTATCCACATTGCTAAGTACTGGTTTCCACCCTTGAAGAAAGAGGGCCACATGGAAGATTAGTAGTAGTTTACTAAATACGTTACCCTCAGTAAAATTGATTTATATTATTATTAGACTGCATGGACAAATGAAAATTTATAGTTTATATAGGAAAATAAGCATAAATGGTCATTTTGATATATAATCTACACACATATGTTTTACAAAAAAAAAAAACACCAAAAACCTACACATTTTTGTTTGAATATGACGTTTGTTTAATCAACACAGTTTGTCATTGGACCACAACCACTGTACAGTAAAACCTCCACTAATGGTCACCTCTGTTAAGCAGCCACCTACATTCAGCTGCCACAATAATGCCTCGCATAGCATTTTACTATATATTTTACCTCTGCTAAGCAGCCACCTCTCTCCTCCAGCCAGCAGCCACTTTGCCAAATCTAAATTCCCTATATTAAACAGCCAGAGTTATCTCAATAGCAAAAAAATCAGATGTAAAAGGATGGCTGTTTAATGGAGGTTACACTGTATTATAGGAAGGTTGTGGTGCAGGAAGATACTGCTTAACTGTAATTAACTGAAGTAATGCATGAAAGTAAATGTCAATGGAATATTTGCAACTTATAAGTTATTAACTACTTTTAAGGCAAATGGGAATACATGGCAAATTTTGCCGACATTTTTCAAAGGGAGACAACTTATAGGACTTCCTGTTTGCTTTTCTGTAAGCCCTGACCCACTGAAAATAGGCCTCCTATTTAAGGAAAGAATTTGCTCCTCAGGAGCAAATTCTTTCCTTTAAGAGTAGACCCCTTTTGACATGGGAGACAAAAATACTTTTGCAGGAGTTGCCTCCCCTGAAGGTGTATCCATTCCCCTTAATTTGTAAATGCCGATTTTAAATCTTTCATAAGCATTGTTCCAATCACCATCTTCTCACAGTTAACTGTCAGTTTTCCCGTTAATTCCTTCACTACAATGGACACTAGTACCAGTGTTCCTGTTGCCATTGTCTGAGCTGAGAACCGGTAAGTATTATCATCAGCTGAGGGAACCAGCAGTATATTAGCGACACCCTGAACACATGTTATAATTGACTTCATGTCTGTCCTGTCTTCTTTTAACGTGACTTTACAGGAGTTTTCATTCATACCTGATAATTTACCTAGAAAAGAAACAGAAATAATAAGAAATATTATCACCATCTTTTCCGTACATATTCAGACAAGCAGGCCTGAGCAAACAGTGGGAACTCAGATGTGATACTGCAGAACGCAGCACTACTCCACATTTTAGTTAAACTAAATATCAAAGTTCAGCTTGATCGAATGTTATCTGCAGGAGAAGTTAGCCACAAACAAAATGTTTACAGAAATTCAATGGGTTATAACTCAATTAATATTTGGTGGACCGTAACCTGAAATAATATGCATTGCTCCACATAACTATATATCATGTTTCAACTTGATAGAATCTGAATGTAGTTGGCCACAAACAAAATGTTTTCAGAAATTTGCAATGGGGCATAACTATACTAGAATTTGTTTTTCTACAAAAACACAGATGTCTCCCCCGTTTTTGACTGCTACGTATAACCTTGACATTGGAGGTATTGAGCTGGGTCTTGTGTGCAACACATCATCTAATGAAGATGAACATTTCTGCATAGTAACTTTAAAAATGTTCATAGAAAAATAAAAAAGTTATTGGCCGTAAACAAAAAAAGCACTTTTTTACTTTTGACCTCTAAGTATGGCCTTGACCTCTGCGGTACAACACATCGTCTCATGATGGTTAACATTTCTGCCAAGTAATTTCATAATCCATCAAAGAATAAGGAAGTTATTGACTGTCCTTTTTTTTTACCTTTGACCTCTAGGTATGACCTTGACATTGGAGGTATGGACCTTGGTCTTGCACATGACTCATGGTCCAACTTTCAAGCCTCTAGCTCCAACAGTTTTTGAGATATCTTGCTGACAAGATTTTATTTAAAAAAATTCAAAGGGCAATAACTCTTGAAAGGGGCATAATCCGGATGAGAAAAAAATACGTGTCAGCTTATTTTCCATTAGGAATGCATATATGAAATTTCAAAACCATAGCATACACAGTTCTAAAGTTACGCTATGCATCACTTTTAGGATTCATTACAATGGGCACAAATTACCAAAATGACAAAGGGCCATAACTCGCAAAGTATTTTTCGGAATTTTGTCAAAAGTTAATCAGTTCATGTACTCATCACCACCAATATACTCAACAACTTTCAAGGCTCTAGCTCCAATAGTGTTTGAGATATTTTGCTGACAAGATTTTATTAAAAAAATTTCAAAAGGCAATAACTCTTGAAAGGGGCATAATCCGGACGAGAAAAAAAATACGCGTCAGCTAATTTTTCATGAGGAACCCATATATGATATTTCAAAGCCCTAGCATACACGGTTCTAAAGTTATGCTATGCATCACTTTTAGCATACATTACAATGGGCACAAATTACCAAAATGACAAAGGGCCATAACTCACAAAGTATTTTTTGGAATTTTGTCAAAAGTTAATCAGTTCATCTACTCATCACCACCAATATATTCACCAATTTTCAAGCCTCTAGCTCCAATAGTTTTTGATATATCTTGCTGACAAGATTTTATTAAAAAAAATTCAAAGGGCAATAACTCTTGAAAGGGGCATAATCCGGACGAGAAAAAAAATACGCGTCAGCTAATTTTTCATGAGGAACCAATATATGATATTTCAAAACCCTAGCATACACGGTTCTAAAGTTATGCTATGCATCACTTTTAGCATACATTACAATGGGCACAAATTACCAAAATGACATAGGGCCATAACTCACAAAGTATTTTTTGGAATTTTGTCAAAAGTTAATCAGTTCATCTACTCATCACCACCAATATATTCACCAATTTTCAAGCCTCTAGCTCCAATAGTTTTTGATATATCTTGCTGACAAGATTTTATTAAAAAAATTCAAAGGGCAATAACTCTTGAAAGGGGCATAATCCTGACGAGAAAAAAAATACGCGTCAGCTTATTTTCCATCAGAAATGCATATATGAAATTTCAAAATTATAGCATACACCGTTCTAAAGTTATGCTATGCATCACTTTTAGCATACATTACAATGGGCACAAATTACCAAAATGACAAAGGGCCATAACTCACAAAGTATTTTTCGGAATTTTGTCATAAGTTAATCAGTTCATCTACTCATCACCAACAATCTATTCACCAACTTTCAAGGCTCTAGCTCCAATAGTTTTTGAGATATCTTGCTGACAAGATTTTATTAAAAAAATTTCAAAGGGCAATAACTCTTGAAAGGGGCATATTCCGGACGAGAAAAAAAATACGCGTCAGCTAATTTTCCATGAGGAATCCATATATGAAATTTCAAAACCCTAGCATACATGGTTCTAAAGTTATGCTATGCATCACTTTTAGCATACATTACAATGGGCACAAATTACCAAAATGACAAAGGGCCATAACTCACAAAGCATTTTTCGGAATTTTGTCAAAAGTTAATCAGTTCATCTACTTATCACCATCAATATAATCACCAACTTTCAAGGCTCTAGCTCCTATAGTTTTTGAGATATCTTGCTGACAAGATTTTATTAAAAAAAAAAATTCAAAGGGCAATAATTCTTGAAGGGGGCATAATCCGGATGAGAAAAAAAATACGCGTCAGCTAATTTTCCATGAGGAATCCATATATGAAATTTCAAAACCCTAGCATACACGGTTCTTTATGCATCAAAAGCGTAATGGACAGACGAACGAATGAACGAACCAGAACCAATATGCCCCTCAAACTTTTTCAAAGTTGGGGGCATAATAAGAAAGTTATTGACAGAACACAAAAAAGGCCCTTTTTTTACCTTTAACCTCTATGTATGACCATGACCTTTCAGGTATTAAACTGGGTCATGCGTGCAACATATCATCTCATGGTGGTTAACATTTTTGCCTAGCAATTTCAAAATCCATCTAAAAATAATAAAGTTATTGACCAAACGCGAAAAAAGGCCCCTTTTTTACCTTTGACCTCTATGTATGACCTTGACATTTAAGGTACCAAACTGAATCATGCATGCACAACATCGTCCCATGATAGTTAACATGTTTGCCAAGTAACTTCAAATTCTATTTAAAAATAGGCAAGTTATTGACAAAACCCGAAAAAAGGCCCCTGTTTTTACCTTTGACCTCTAAGTATGCCCTTGACCTTTGAGGTACCAACCTGGGTCATGCGCGCAAAACATCGCCTTATATTGGTTCACATTTCTGCCATGTGATTTCAAAATCCATCTCAAAATAAGAAAGTTATTGACCAAATACGAAAAAAAGGCCCACTTTTTGACCTTTGACCTCTAAGTATGACCTTGACCTTTGAGGTACCGACCTGCCTCATGTGCACCACACATCGTCTCATGATTGTTAATAATTATGCCAATTAATTTTAAAATCCATCTCAAAATTAGAAAGTTATTGACCAAATACGAAAAAAAGGCCCCTTTTTTTACCTTTGACCTCTAAGTATGACCTTGACCTTTGAGGAACCGACCTGCCTCATGCGCACCACACATCGTCTTATGGTTGTTAATAATTATGCCAAGTAATTTTAAAATCCATCTCAAAATAAGAAAGTTATTGACCAAATATGAAAAAAAGGCCCCTTTTTTTACCTTTGACCTCTAAGTATGACCTTGACCTTTGAGGTACCGACCTGCCTCATGCGCACCACACATTGTCTTAAGGTTGTTAATAATTATGCCAAGTAATTTTAAAATCCATCTCAAAATAAGAAAGTTATTGACCAAATACGAAAAAAAGGCCCCTTTTTTGACCTTTGACCTCTAAGTATGACCTTGACCTTTGAGGTACCGACCTGCCTCATGCGCACCACACATCGTCTTATGGTTGTTAATATTTCTGCCGAGTAATTTTAAAATCCATCAAAAAATAAGAAAGTTATTGACCGGACACGATTTGCCCATACATATATACATACCAACAAACTTCCAAGGGAGATAATTCAAAATGTATAAATGCGAGAGTTATGGTTCTTGCGCACTGCACGTCGTCTAATGCTGATTAATATTTATACAAAGTTTCGTGACGATAGCTCTAACGGTTTTCAAGTTACAGAGCGGACACGAAAGTGAGACAGACGGACAGATGGACAGACGGACAGACAGATGCCCGGGGGAAAAACAATATGTCTCTCCGAAAAAAATTTTTTCGGGGGAGACATAATTAATATTTGATGAACCATAACCTCGAAAAAAAATATGTCCTCCTCCACATCGTGGTCAAACTATATATCAAGTTTCAGCATGATCGAATGTTAACTGTAGGAGGAGTTAGCCAGAAACAAAATGTTCACAGAAATTTTCAAAGGGGCACAACTCTGTTAATATTTGGTGGACCATAACCTTGAAACAATATGTGCTGCTCCACATCATGGTCTATCTATATATAAAGTTTCAGCTTGACCAGGTCTAAATTGTTGGTGTAGTTAGCCAGAACAAATTTTCAAAGGGGCATAACTTTGTTTTCATTTGATGGACTGTAACCATGAAACAATATACTATGTTCCACATCAAGGTCTAACTATATATCAAGTTTCAGCTTGATCGAATGTTAATTGTAGGAGGAGTTATCCAAAAACGAAATGTTTAATGAATTTTCAATGGGCATAAGTCTGTTAATATTTTGTGGACAATTAACCTCAAAACTTTACATGCTGTTCCACATCATAGGCTTACTCTCTACAAGTTTCAGCTTTATCAAATGTAAATTGTAGCAGGAGTTAGCCGGAGATGAAATGTTTACAGAAATTTTCAAAGGGGGATAACTCTGTTAATATTTGGTGGACGATTAACCTCAAAACTTTATGTGCTTTTCCACATCATAGTCTTACTATCTACCAAGTTTCAGCTTGTTCCGATGAAAACTGTAGGAGGAGTAATCCAGAACTTTTATGGACCCCGTATGCAGACACCATAACATAATACAACCCTTTTAAAAAGGGTTTTATAAAAATATTTTATACCCCAACCAGACAATCTAGTAACCTACTAAAGGGGGTCGAATAACTGCACACTATAATCAGTAGTGACCTATAATACCTTCTACTGACCTATAATACGTCTAGTAATCGTTTAAAGACCAGATCTTCTTTTCAGGTCACTGGTTTACAATTGTAAACAATAACATAAACAATAACATGCAACCTTTGATACATGGGAAAACAACGAAACTGCAAGTTAAAATCTTTGCAATATTTATTTGAACAGATTATCAAAAATTCCAGCTAAATTCTTACCTTCTTGGCCTTTCCTGGTTTGAATGGCCCATTGGAATAACTACGCACTGCTACTGCAGTTGCGTCTCAACCTCGAAAATAATTTCTAAAGTTAAAATAAACTATTTATTTGCAGATTTTCATACAGAATGTAAAGCACCGAGAAACTTTTATTCGAGCGTCCATGTTGTTTCCTACATCTTTGTGGCGGGGTGACGTCAGAAACTTTGCACACGTTGACGTCACATTATACTACGTGTGCGCGCTACGGTACTAAATGTCATTTAACCTACCACATTGTCTACTGTCTTTTTTGCTTAATTTGATAAATAACTGCAAAAACCCCTTGATTGTTTTGAATTGCGGTATAAACTAAATGCATAGTTAGTGTTTTTAATAATAAAATACAAGAGGGCCCAGAGGGCCCTGAATCGCTCACGTGAGAATCAGTGTCTCTAGTACATTCTTGGCCCAAGGGTTATAATTTGAACAAACTTGGTAGCGATCCACTAGATGAAGCTTCATACCAAATATCAAAGACCTGGGCCTACTGGTTTCAGAAAAGAAGATTTTAAAGGTCTTAAAATTCCCTATATAAGCCTATGTAAAACCAGTGGGCCCTGGCACGGGGAGAATTTTGGCACCAGTGCTATAATTTAAATAATCTCAGTAGTGGTCCATTAGATAAAGCTTCATACCAAATATCAAAGACCTGGGTATTCTGGTTTCAGACAAAAAAAAAATTCCCTATATAAGCCCATGTAAAACTAATGGGCTCTGTTGTGGGGGCATTTTTGGCGCCAGGGCTAATTTAAACAATCTCAGTAGAGGTCCACTAGATGAAGCTTCAGGCCAAACATCAAAGACCTTGGCCTTCTGGTTTCAGACAAGAAGATTTTTAAAGGTTTTTCCTATATAAGCCTATGGTTCCTGGTGCAGGGACATTTTTTTGCCCCAAGGCTATTATTTGAACAATCTTGGTATAGGTCCATTAGATGAAGCCTTATACCAAATATCAAAGGCCTGGGCCTTCTGGTTTCAGACAAGAAGATTTTTAAAGATTATCCCTATATATGCCTATGTGAAACCAGTTGGCCCCGGCGCGGGGGGCATTTTTGGCCTCAGGACTATATTTTGAACAATCTTGTTAGAGGTCCACTAGATGAAGCTTCATGCCAAATATCAAAGACCTGGGCCTTCTGGTTTCAGACAAGAAGATTTCCCTATATATGCCTATGTGAAACCAGTGGGCCCCAGCATGGGGGTGCATTTTTGGCCCCAGAACTTTATTTTGAACAATCATGGTAGAGGTCAACTAGATGAAGCTTCACGCCAAATATCAAAGACCTGGGCCTTCTGGTTTCAGACAAGAAGATTTTAAAAGGTTTTTCCTATATACATATACGCCAATGTGAAACCAGAAGGCCCCAGCGGGGGGGGGGGGGGGGGGGGGGGGGGCATTTTTGGACCCAAGACTATATTTTGAACAATCTTGGGTAAAGGTCCGCTGGATGAAGCTTCATGCCAAATTTCAAAGACCTGGGCCTTCTGGTTTCAGACAAGAAGATTTTTAAAGGTTTTCCCTATATACGCCTATGTGAAACCAGGGGGCCCCGGCGCGGGGACATTATTGGACCCAGGACTATATTTTGAACAATCTTGGTAGAGGTCCACTAGATGAAGCTTCATGCCAAATATCAAAGACCTGGGCCTTCTGGTTTCAGACAAGAAGATTTTAAAATGTTTCCCTATATGCGCCTATGTGAAACCAGTGGGCCCCCGGCGCGGAGGCATTTTTGGCCCCAGGACTATATTTTGAACAATCTTGGTAGAGGTCTACTAGATGAAGCTTCATACCAAATATCAAAGACCTGGGCCTTCTGGTTTCAGACAAGAAGATTTTTAAAGGTTTTCCCTATATATGCCTATGGGAATCCAGTGGGCGTGGGGGCACTTTTGGCCCCAGGGCTATATTTTGAACAATCTTGGTAGAGGTCCACTAGATGAAGCTTCACACCAAATATTTAAGACCTGGGCCTTGCGGTTTCAGAGAAAGATTTTTTAAGTTTTCATTAAAAAAATCTATTTTTGGCTCCTATGACCTTGATGTGCAACGGACCGGAACCATTTGAACAACTTTGAAAGGGACCACCTAAGGATCATTCCTATGAAGTTTGGTCAAAATCCAATCAGTGGTTTAGGAGGAGATGTTGTTTAAAGAAAAAGTTTACGGACGCACGCACGCACGCCGCAAGAACAGTGATCACAAAAGCTTACCTTTTCACTACGTGACAGGTGAGCTAATATTTGGTTCGCTGCGACCATTTTATAGGGGTTGGCTAAAGATCTCCCCAATAAAACTGTCTAAGGTTCCCCGATTATATTTATCCCCACGTTTTTTGAAGAAAAGTGGGGATATTGTTATCGCCTCCGTCCGTCTGTCCGGCTATCTCCTCCTATACCGTTCATTGGAATTCAACCAAATTTGGTGTGTGAGTTACTTACATGAATGGCTTCTGCAGGAGCACATTAATTTTTGGACCAGCCCCCAGGGGTCCCTGGAAGAGGTCAAAACGTGGGGATTTGCGATGGCGCGCCATCGACTGCGCGATCTAGTTTATTATTAAAACACTAACCATGTATTTACTATAGATCATGACATGCCTAAGGTAGGACTGGGACTGTAAATTTTAATGTTAACCAATTGTATAAAGGAAGACTGTTCCATTGTTATATGTTTGGACAAGCCTAATTATGATTTAAGATTTGTCAGTCCTACTTTAATTATTTTATACTATTTTTGATGGAACATCCCAATAGGAAAGTGCAGACCCTGATCAGATGCTGTATTACGCAGCATCTGATCCAGGTCTGCTATGATTGCCTATGTCCCTATAACCCATTTTATACCAGAAACCCAAAAACGCGTATTCTTGCAAACAGTGCAGGCACAGATCAGATGCCGCAGAATGTTCAGGGCCTCCACTGTTTGCTAAAAGTTCAGTCATTTTCCAAATAAATTTTGATGAAAACACAACCTGACACCCCTTAATTTTGAAATGGACTCCTGCTATATTCCAAGATTCCATTTGGTACAAAAAAGTTAACGGGCTTCCAGGTAAAATGGGCCAAAATATTTGGTTAAAAATAAAGAGTCAGAAAAGGTGTGAATTGGCATTGTAAAGCTCAATGGTTTCATTACGATAACACACCAGCGCGACATAGTGCATTTTTTTCATATCTCCAAAAAGACTACTTTTCTGATGAAAAAATCTTATTTATACTGCAAACTTAGGTTGTGGGTGCTTGTTAGAACGGTTCTAATGAGCACCCACAACCTATGTCTTGGAGTAGAAAAAAACCCACTTTTCTCTATATAAATTGGGGTTTAGAGGGGTGTTCATTCTACGGACTTGTTCACGTGATGTGTAGTGCAAGTTAGACATGATAAGTTTACCTTGTTCTTTTATAAAATCTTTCTCATTCATAGTATGCGGTTGTAGCAATTCTCCCACAGGGGCTGTAATACTGACGTTATGTTTTCTCTCTTCTGTACAGAGTTCAAACGCTGCTGGCTGAGTAGTGTCGTTAAAATTGATTGCCATTAAAACTGTAGTGGAATTATTGGGTGCTAAGGCAGCTGTAATACATAAAAAATTAGGGTAACATATCCCTGTGAAATAGTACATTTTTCAAACTTCAAAAAGGGCATTTTTTTTGGATGAAAATTTGTGATAATTTTCTTATTTATGCTCCAAACATAGGTTTTGGGTGCTCGTTAGTACCGCCACATTGAGGCGGATCTAACGAGTACCCACAACCTATGTCTTGGAGCAGAACTAAGGAAAATAATGTTTAACCCCTTAAACCCCAGTTTTCTCTGTATAAAGTGGGGTTTAGGGGGGGGGTCATTGTTTCACGGACTTGTTCACGTGATGAAAAGATAATTCATGTACATATATAACATGTACTGGTTTAACTCACCAACATACCAATGTGATATAAAGCTGTCTAGCAAGGCTTTTAGAAAGAGATCTATCAGATGCAAATTTGTTGATTTTTTGTCAAAGTCTTTTTTTTTTTTTTTTTTGATTTGGGTTTTACGGCCCTTTCAAGATTATTTCACTCATATCGAGCCGATCGTTAATCAAAGGTGGGCGAAAACCGGAGTACCCGGAGAAAAACCACCTGACCTTCCGTTGCAGAACTTGGCGTCTCACACGTGGCCCGAGCGAGGCTCGAACCTACGGCGGTGAGAGACCTAATGACTAAGAGTCAGCGCTCTTATCCACTAGGCCACGGAGGCCCGTTTTGTCAAAGTCTTAACAAACATTTTAAGCACATGTTAAAACTGCCTCACTGGAATGTTTTAATTTTTTTTTTCGGGGGGGGGTTACGGCCCTTTCAAGATTATTTCACTCATATTGAGCCGATCGTTAATCAGAGGTGGGCAAAAACTGGAGTGCCCAGAGAAAAACCATCTGACCTTCCGTTGCAGAACTTGGCATCTCAAATGTGACCCGAGCAAGGCTCGAACCACAGCGGTGAGAGACCTAATGGTCAAGAGTCAGTGCTCTTAACCACTAGGCCACCGAGGCCTGTGGAATGTTTTAATATGTACCTACAATCTTAGTTTAGCAGCAATAAATAGATATCATAAATACAAGGTTTTACTACCGGTATATATCAGAAAACATTATCTAGTTTAATTCTGTCATTTTAGCATTAAACATCTTTCAAATCAGTCTATATGCACAATTTATCTTATTTTCTTAGTTTCCTCATCATTTAAGGTCGTTATTGAAATGCAAAACACTGTACATCATTATTTACAATTCATTTTTACAGCACTTTCAAATCAAAATTTTAACTTGTATGAAGCTGATTGTTTTTCACAGGTGGGCAAAAAACAGAGAAACAAGAGAAATGCTTCATGACCTTCAGTTGAAGAATATTTACGTTCTCACTGCATTTAGTTTAATATTGGAATCACATGTTGATCAGACCTCAATGAATACACTGTCTTATCAGGCCTCATACTGACCAGGCTTTTCCATGCCTGAAAGTCTGGATTTTACAGTTTTAACCCTTATCCTGCTCGAGAGGATGACCATTACCTTTGCAAACAGTGTAGATCAAGATCAGATGGCTTCTGAAGATCTGATCAGAATCTACACTGTTTGTAATGCAGTTTGCGAATTGAATGAATGTATTGTATCAAGTCGTACATGTAATTTGATTGGCAATTGGCTGATGTGACTAAATAAATTAAGGGTTTAATAGACATTTTAAACATAACATAGGAGGGAAAATCAAAATCTAAAAGCCTGAAATAAAGAAAAATATCAAGCTCTAAAAGCCTGAAATGCTGCAAATGCCTGAAAAATATGAGGCCTGACTCACACGGTGTCACAGTCCTCATTATTAAGTGACATAAAAATAGATCACGGTTCTGTCCAATATGATTGGATAATGGTGATCTTTCCAATATGATTGGATAATGGCAATCTTTGCAATATGATTGGATAATGGTGATCTTTCCAATATGACTGGATAATGGCGATCTTTCCAATATGATTGGATAATGGCAATCTTTCCAATATGACTGGATAATGGTGATCTTTCCAATATAATTGGATAATAGTGATCTTTCCAATATGATTGGATAATGGCGATCTTTTCAATATAATTGGAAAATGGCAATCTTTCCAATATGACTGGATAATGGCGATCTTTCCAATATGATTGGATAATGGCGATCTTTCCAATATGATTGGATAATGGTGATCTTTCCAATATGACTGGATAATGCTGATCTTTCAAATTTGATCGCATCTTATCCCTTTTCCTCAACTTGTTTAATAAATTCAATAATACATGAGCACTCATGTAAGATCCTGTATCTCTTAAATGTCTTAGGGTTTGGAGCACTGCCTAATGAATGTTTTGTTTGTTTATAAAGGTCATTTTGGAGACGTTGCTTTCAATTTTGTGGGACTTTTACCGGACATTGAGATGAATTGACATCTCAAGCCCTGTCTTCCAATGAAACCAATAGGGTTTGTGAGCATGGATGGTCCGACCAGCCCCGCTTTGCCTTGGCAGGCTTACATCCTTTATGCGATTTACCAGTACCCGTGTGTGGTCAGTTTCAGCTCTGCGTGGCAGCATCATGCAGCCCATCTATTTCTTCAAGTCCCGATGGGCGGGGGCCGGGCTAATGAATGACCTTACCCATTTGTTACTGATAACCACAATACGAGACATTGACAAACATTGGTCAGGGCCTTCAATGTCTGCAATTACTTCATTTATCTTCCGCAATAACTCAACTTGACACTTCTAAATTTCAAAACGGACTTGTGCTGTATATAGTAAGGAAGTGCTATATACAGTAACCTTGTCCTGCTGAATATTTAAATTTGCCACACGCACTAGTGATTATCTACCAATTAGATTACTTGATGCAAAATATTGCACAAATTCATAAAGTGAATGACAAACAATGAAGATCCTGATCAGATGGCTTCTTTAGAATCAAAATCCATCCAGAAATCTGGATCTGCATTGTTTGAAAGGCACGGCATATCCGGGCTCAGTAGGAGAAGGGTTAAAACAGGTAAAATACTCCTCAGATACATTACCTATTTCTGGAAACTCTTGTATTTCCATTTCTGATTGAATTTTCTGAAAATAAACGATGAAATTCTGTAAAACCAACAATAAACAATCTCACACAGGCTTCAGTAATGTCATATAAAAGTACAATTTTGATTGTATTGTTTGTTTGTTTGATTTGAGGCTTAACGTCCCTGTCAACACTGTACAGGTCATTTCGAAGACGTTGCTTCCAATTTTGTGGGACTTTTACCCGACACTGAAGTCCAATGAAACCAATAGGGTTTTTTTTGTGAGAAAGTAACTGTCCTTTTGGCTTTCCGCTGTTGGTGTTTCCATTAGGTCTGTTAATGCATGTGTGTTTCTTTCCCTTTGGTGTCTCTGATGGAAGCTATGGGTTGATTATATCTATTCCTAATCATTGCCTCTACTTCTATTATAAACATGGATGGTTCGACTTGCACTGCTTTGCCTGTGCAGGCTTAGATCCTATTAGCCTTTTACCAGTACTCGTGCGTGGTCAGTTTTAGCTCTGGGTGGAAGCATCATGCAGCCCATCTACTTCTTCAAGCCCCGATGGGCGGGGGCCGACAAGTTCCATTAATGTCATATATAACTAGAATTTTGTTTGTGTTGTTTGGAGTTTCATGCCCTCTTCAACACTATTTAAATCAATTTAAGGGGAATGGGAACATCTGGCAGATTTGTCCGCCATTTTTCAAAGGGAGACAAGTTTCGGGACTTCCTGTTCACCTTTCTATAAGCCCTGTCTTTTGTTTGTTTGTTTGATTTGAAGTTTAACGTCCCCGTCAACACTGTAAAGGTCATTTTGGAGATGTTGCTTCCATTTTTGTGGGACTTTTACCCGACATTGAGATGAAATGACATCTTAAGCCCTGTCGCCCAATGAAGCCAATAGGGTTTATAAGCATGGACGGTCCGCCTCGCACCGCGGTTCCTGGACAGGCTTAGATCCTCTAAGCGGTTTACCAGTACTAGTGTGCGGGCTGGATTCAGCTCTGCGTGGAAGCAACATCTAGTCCCTATGGGCGGGGGCGAATATACGCCCTGTCCCACTGAAAAAGGGGTCTACTCTTAAGGAAAGAATTTGCTCCTCAGGAGCAAATTTTTTCCTTTAAGAGAGGACCCCTATTGATATGGGAGACAAAAATACTTTTGCAGGAGTTGCCTCCCTGGAAGCTGTTCCTATTCCCCTTAATCCAGTCAGTTTCCCCAACCACACTTCTCCAGGGCAGGCTAATACTTTAGCGGCAAAAAACCAGCCCAGTGCACATTTCTTCTATTATCACAAAAACAACCCAATATAATTTTGACCCCATTTAACCCCACTTTTTAATAGTAAAAATGGGGTTTACAGGATATACATTATTTTTCTTATTTCTGCTCAAAAACATAGATTGTGGGTACTCATTGGAACTGCCTCAACGAGGAAATTCTAACAAGAACCCACAATCTATGTTTTGAGCAAAAACAATGAAAATATTAGAATTTTTGTCTTAAAAATTTCCTATTTTTGGTGGTAAAATTGTCAATATATTTGAAAAGGTGTGTTTTTGTAATGAATAGAAATGATGTCGGGTTTACTAATGGCAGAATATGCACATTTTTGTACAAAAATAGAAAATCAAATGTGTTTTAAATGTCATATGATAAATAACATCTTGCATTGGTGCTTATGTATTATTGAATTTATTAAACACATTGATCCTCACATTTTATCCCTTCCCCTCAACTTGTTTAATACATTCAACTCAATAATACATGTTAATTCAATAAATTCCATAATACTCATGTAAGATCATCTATATCTTCAGTAGAAAACCTGTCTCTGAGATTTATGACCAGGATCTAAAACTTTTTTCATGCTCAACTTGCTTGAGCATGAAATTTGTCCTCCTCATAAATTTTAAAATTTGTTGTTGTTTGCATTTTAAAATTTATAAGCAGGACAAACAACATTAATTGCTGATCAGAGAGGACAAATTGCATCATTTGTATGTACTTTAATAATAATTTTTTATGAGCATTTCAAATTTCATGCACAAGGGAGTTGAGCATGAAAAAAAGGTTTTATAACCTCGGGCCCAGGTAAGACACAAACTAGCTTGCTTAGCTACACAGACTAAACTAGGGTCTGATTTGTTTTGTTTGTTTGAGGTTTAACTTCCCCGTCAACACTGTAAAAGGTCATTTTGGAGACGTTGCTTCCAATTTTGTGGGACTTATACCCGATGACATCTCAAGCCCTGCCGCCCATCGAAACTGATAGGGTTTATAATCATGGATGGACCGACTCACACTGCTTTGCCTGGGCAGGCTTAGATTCTCGAAGCAGTTTCACAGTACTCATGTGCGGGTCGGTTTCAGCTCTGGGTGGATGCATCATGCAGCCCATTTATTTCTTCAAGCCCCCATGGGCGGGGGCCATACCAGAGTCTGAAAAATTGTTGACTGAAGTTAGATGTGCTTGATCATCCAAGCTGTGAACTGAACATTACGATAACACACCAATGCGATACATCACAATAACAACTCCGTGAAACAAAGACCCCTCTAAATCCGACTTTATATGGGGAAAACTAGGGTTTACAGGCGTAAACCTTATCTGCCTTATTTTTGCTCAAAAACAGAGATTGAGGCGGTTCAAACGAGCACCCACAATCTATGTTTAAAGCAGAAATAAGAAAGATACTATCATTTTTACTAATATTTGGCACTTCTGACACCATGTTGGACGCCATTATTTCACATGGACATGTTTTCCTACTGTTAGTGGATTTTCTTACATCTCCAAAATGGTACTTTTCTGATGAAAAACCGTGATATTTTTCTTATTTTTACTGCAAACATAGGTGGTGGGTGCTCGTTAGAACCGCCTCACAGAGGCGGTTCTAATGAGTACCCACAACATCACCTCACTGAGGGGGTTCTAACAAGTACCCACAACCTATGTCTTTGAGCAGAAATAAGAAAAATTTCTCTATATAAAGTGGGGTTTAGGGGGTGGGGGGTCTTCATTTCATGGACTTTGGTCAGACTACTAGTAAGAGTATACACAGTATGATCAGCAACCTTGCCACTTTAATACCAGATATTGCCATCACTCTCATAGGTAAATGCATCTCTACTGATAAACCTAACTTTTCTCCAACTTTTATACCAGACACTGCTGCCACTTTCATTGGTAAACAAAAACTCTACTTATAAACCTACCGTATCTCCCACTTTAATACCAGATACTGCCATCACTCTCATAGGAAAACAACTCTACTTATAAACCTAATTTTTCTCCCACTTGTAATACCAGACACTTTGCTAATTTACTCATACTATTGACAAACCTACCATATCTCCCACTTTAATACCAGACACTGCCATCACTCTCATAGGAAAACAACAACTCTACTGAACTAGAAATGTTTCAATACAACACAATTCCCCCCCCCCCCCCCCCCCTGTAAAATAAAATCATATCACAATAACACCTGTCACTGGACAGTATAACTCGCGTGGACAAGTGTCCTTAGGTCATTGGATTTGTGTATTGCTGATTAAACCTTTGAAAAATAACCAAATAGGAACTCAATACATCAAATGGTTTGGAAAATATGAGCTCTTACAAACACTAACATTAAACATTTCTAAGTCTGCAACCTTGACCTTAAGGTCATGGGGTAGGGGCTGGGTTATGGGTGAATGGAACTTTTGATCTGTATCTATCATCATTCCAAATACGAAGCGAATCCATCAAATGGTTCAGGAAATATGAACTCTCAAAATACATAATACAAAAATATTCTATGTCTGTGACCTTGACCTTGAGGTAAGGGGTGAGGGGTATGGCTCAATGAAACTTTGGATCTGCAACTATTGTCATACCAAATATGAAACAAATCAATTATAAAGTTTGGAAAATGTAAGCTATTAACATACTTAAATTTGAAAATTTCTATGTCTGTGGTCTTGACCTTCAAGTCATAGGCATGGGTCTGGGTATTACTGAATAAAACTTCATACCTGTATCTATCATCAAACCAAATATGAACCAATGAATCATAAAAGTTCAAGTTCAACGCGGTACAAATACCTTAACCCTAGTCTTAAACATCAAAATTTTTCTAAGCCTGTGACCTTGACCTTGAAGTCATGGGTATGGGTGGGGGTATTGCTGAATAAACCCTTGGACCTATATGTATCATCATACAGAATATGAACCAAATTCATTACACGGTTTGGAAAATATGAGCTCAAGTTCTACCTGGTACAAATACCTTAACCTAGGTCTTAAACATTAAAAATTTCTAAGTCCATGACCTTGACCTCATGGGTATGGATGGGGGTACTGCTGAATAAAACATTAGACCTATATCTATCATCATACTAAATATGAACCAATCTATCATATGGTTTTGAAAATATGAGCTCAAGTTCTACCTGGTACAATTACCTTAACCTGGGTCTTAAACATTACAAATTTCTAAGTCTGTGACCTTGACTTTGAGGTCACGGGTATGAGTGGGGGTGTTGATGAATAAAACTTTGGACCCATATCTATCATCATACTAAATATAAACCATATCCATTGCATGGTTTGAAAAATAGGAGCTCAAGTTCTACCTTGACCAAAAACCTTAACCGGAGTCTTTAACAGGATTACGTATGTACACACGTACGGAAAACCGAAAAACTATATGCCCCCGGCATCATACGATGCGGGGGCATAAAAAACTTCCTTTTCTCCCACTTTAATACCAGACACTTTGCTATCACTTTCATAGGTAAATGACAATTGTATTGACAAACCTACCTTTTTTCACACGTTCATACCAGTGACTTTGCCATCACGATAACAAGTCTGTGAAATAAGGACCCCTCAAAACCCCGGTTTATATAGAGGAAAATGGGATTAACATTGGTATATATTATCTGCCTTATTGTGGCTCAAACACAGATTGTGGGTACTCATTAGAACCTCCTCATTGAGGCGGTTCCAACGAGCACCCACAATCTATGTTGAAAGCAAAAATAAGAAATATGTTATCATTTTTACCTAATATTTGTCATTTCTGACACCATGTTGGATGCCATTATTTCACAAGGACATGTTTTCATAATGACTATCACTCTCCTTCGTAAACAACAACTCTACTGACTAACCTACCTTTTCTCCTACTTTAATACCAGCCACTTTCGTATCACTCTCATTGGTAAATGACAACTCTATTGACACCATTTTAGGAGAGAAGATGGATATAGTCCGTGTAAACCTGTATGTCACACTGAGTCCGTTCCCTTTCATTTTGTTCAGCAGTTCGTAGGATTTGGTCGGGACTGTTGGAGCAAACTGAAACAAATGAATCAACAGATACACCACAACATCATTATAAAATTGTTCACTATAACACAATGTCACTATAAAAAGACGTGGAGCGCTGTGGTGCAGTGGTAAAGTATCGGACTCGGGATCGAGAGGTACCGGGTTCGATCCCCACGAGCGGCAAGTGTTGTTTCCTTGAGCAAGAGGCTTTATCCACATTGCGTAGTACTGGTTTCTACCCAGGAAAAGAGGGCCACATGGAAGATTAGTACTAGTATTAAATGTGTTACCCTCTATAAATAAGGTCGATTATTATTATTATTATTATTATTATTATTATAACAATGTTCATTATAACACAATGTCATTATAACACTGTTCATTATAACACAATGTCATTATAACACTGTTCATTATAACACAATGTCATTATAACACTGTTCATTATGACATGGTTTTGGATATAAAATGGTTTTAAGATGGATCCCAAAAATGTATAGATTAAATAGAACTAGAGCTGCCGCCTAACGGGCGCCAATTATAACCCCGCATGCGTTGTCAGACAAATTTTTACAAGTATTTGACCTTGAGGAAGGTCAACGTAAAGGTCAAGGTCAGGTTTGTGTATATCAATCTTAAGTACTAGTGGCAAGGTGTGTGGTGTGTGAATATTAAAGAAATCGGTCAAAGAATAAGGAAGTTATGAACAATGTTAAAGTTTTTTGTAACGACCGACGACGACAGACGACGACAAGCTGACTCCTATAGTTCGTTTGCGACAGACGACGACAAGCTGACTCCTATATACCCCCTTCAAACTTTGTTTGCGGGGGTATAAAAATGACCATAGATGGTCATTTTTCTATATAATCTACACATTTTTGTTTGGATAAAACATGGTTGTTCAACTAACACGGTTTCTGCTTTGGACCCCCATTAATAGTATTGTAAAGAGGTTGTGGTGTGCAACATACAGACCAGCTACCTGTAATAACCCGTATTTTTTTTCTCCGTGGTAATAGGCTTTTTTTTCTTGGAGAACAAGCGAGAAATTTCTCCGTGAACAAAAAAATTTCGCGTTTTAAAGTGGTTAATTTATCCGCGAAACGCCGCAGTATTTCTCCACGAACATCGCTTTTTCTCGGAGAAAGCCAATCAGTACAGGTGAATTCGTTCATGGTGTTTCTCCGTGAAATCTGCCTATACCTACATGTATATTTGTTCATGTGCATGTAGTTTTTTCATGCATTAAAATTTGTTCACAATGTTTTAAGCGTATGACGAAATGCATGTTCTTTGTACAAAGATCTATACCTCTAGCGATCGTAAAGTATGATTTTGATCCGGTTGGAATCATAATGATTTGCATCTTATGCTCTTTAAAATGCAGTATGAACATGATGAATGTTTTCTGTGTTCTTTTTTTACTGTTGTGTAAACGCTTCATAAATTGAAAACTGTTGATTTACTATCGGTTCACCATATTGTGAGTACTTTATTTTTTTCTCAAGTAAATACTTTAGTAAAATCATACTCAATGTATATAATAACGGGTATCCTGCTTGTACATGTATGTGTGGGCACTGATCGCACTCTACATTTTGGTTGATCTTTTTCTGACACTGCGAGTAATGAAACATTGAGCACTGATGCTTACACTTAAGCTCAAATGTAGCCCGAGTGAGAGATCTAATGCTTAAGCGTAGGTCACGGAGGCCCGCTTGTGTTTCTTACCTTTACAATTCAATTTTGCTCATACATGTACATTAACCCATTTCAGACTGGAAACCCCTAAACAGGTACTGTGGCAAACAGTGCAGGCCCAGATCAGACGCCGCAGAATGCGGCATCTGATCAGGGCCTACACTGTTTGCAAAAAGTTCGGCCATTTTCCTTGTTGTACCAATTTGACAGTTTGTAATCATAAATAAATGAGGCGAATCTGAGCTTTTGGTTTTGTTTGTTTGAGGTTTTACGTCCCCGTCAACACTGTAAAGGTCATTTTTGAGATGCCGCTTCCAATTTTTGGGGACTTTTACCCGACATTGAGATGAAATGACATCTCAAGCCCTGCCACCCAAGAAACCAACAGGGTTTATAAGCAGTGAAGGTCCGACTCGCACCACTTTGCCTGGGCAGGCTTAGATCCTGTAAGCGGTTTACCAGTACTCGCATGCAGGTCGGTTTCAGCTCTGCGTGGAAGCATCATGTAGCCCATCTATTTCATCAAGCTGAGCTTTTGGTAAATGTCACACACCATTATGGTGTTAACTAGAATTTGTTTTTCTATAAAAACACAGATGTCTCCCCCGTTTTTGACTGTTAAGTATAACCTTGACATTGGAGGTATTGAGCTGGGTCTTGTGTGCAACACATCATATAATGAAGATGAACATTTCTGCATAGTAACTTTAAAAATGTTCATAGAAAAATAAAAAAGTTATTGGCCGTAAACAAAAAAAGCACTTTTTTACCTTTGACCTCTAAGTATGGCCTTGGCCTTTGCGGTACAACACATCGTCTCATGATGGTTAACATTTCTGCCAAGTAATTTCACAATCCATCAAAGAATAAGGAAGTTATTGACTGTCCTTTTTTTACCTTTGACCTCTAGGTATGACCTTGACATTGGAGGTATGGACCTAGGTCTTGCAAATGACTCATTGTCCAACTTTCAAGCCTCTAGCTCCAATAGTTTTTGAGATATCTTGCTGATCATCATCATCATCATCAACAGATTTTTGATTGTGCAGGTACAGGGGCAATGTCCACATAAGTGGGCCCCCTTCCAGGTAGCTGGCTTGCTGCACGCATGGCAGATCTTACACCAGATCTCCAGGCTTGTCTATCATGAGGATCGATAGCAGAGAGCTTCCATTCTCTGCAATCTCTTTCTGTTAGCTGCTTCCAGGTCATCTTGGGCCTTCCTGGCCCCCGCTTTCCACTTACCTGTATGTCACAGGCAGTCTTGACTGCACCGTTGGAGCGTTCCACATGTCCATACCAGCGAAATCTTCTCTCTTTCAGGATGAGGTCCAGGTCCTCAATGCCAAGACGCTCAAGTAACTCACTGGACCTGATGGTGACAGTGTCCTGTGGCTTGACATTGCAGATCTGTCTGATCATTGCCCTGTCATTTCGCTGTAGACGTTGGAGGTTTGGCTTTGTCAATGGCCATGTCTCACTGGCATGGAGCATTGCGCTCCGCACACAAGAGCTATACACACGGCCACGTGTCTTGAACGAGAGGTGGCGGGAAGAGAGAACTGGTAGCAACTCCTTGAATTTCTTCCAGGCTGTTTTCACACGTGTTGTAGTTGAAAGGTCGCAACCACCCGCTGCTGAGAGCATATCACCTAGGTAGCAGAAGGAAGCTACAACCTCCAGCTTGTCGGATCCGACTTGGACTTCCCTCTGTGGTCTGCCATCTAAGGGGCGTGCAGTTCCTTGGCACCGTGTACACCTGTAATCAGGGTCCTCTATCAAGCGTTTGAGCCCACTGCATTTCTTGTGCACCCAGAACTTGCAGCCATTACAAAAGATACTGTTGCTGCCCACTCCAGTGCGACATACAGCGCATGGGAACTGGCCTGTACTCTGCATGAGGTCCAGACCTGTACCACAGATCATGATCTTTGTCTTTCCTGCATTCACTCTCAGCTGACAAGATTTTATTAAAAAAAATTCAAAGGGCAATAACTCTTGAAAGGGGCATAATCCGGATGAGAAAAAAAATACGCGTCAGCTTATTTTCCATTAGGAATGCATATATGAAATTTCAAAACCATAGCATACACAGTTCTAAAGTTCTGCTATGCATCACTTTTAGCATTCATTACAATGGGCACAAATTACCAAAATGACAAAGGGCCATAACTCGCAAAGTATTTTTCGGAATTTTGTCAAAAGTTAATCAGTTCATATACTCATCACCACCAATATACTCAACAAGTTTCAAGGGTGTAGCTCCAATAGTGGTTGAGATATTTTGCTGACAAATTTTATTAAAAAATTTTCAAAGGGCAATGACTCTTGAAAGGGGCATAATCCGGACGAGAAAAAAAATACGCGTCAGCTAATTTTTCATGAGGAATCCATATATGAAATTTCAAAACCCTAGCATACACGGTTCTAAAGTTATGCTATGCATCACTTTTAGCATACATTACAATGGGCACAAATTACCAAAATGACAAAGGGCCATAACTCACAAAGTATTTTTCGGAATTTTGTCAAAAGTTAATCAGTTCATCTACTCATCACCAGCAATATATTCACCAACTTTCAAGCCTCTAGCTCCAATAGTTTTTGAGATATCTTGCTGACAAGATTTTATTAAAAAAATTTCAAAGGGCAATAACTCTTGAAAGGGGCATAATCCGGACGAGAAAAAAAATACGCGTCAGCTTATTTTCCATCAGAAATGCATATATGAAATTTCAAAACTATAGCATACACGGTTCTAAAGTTATGCTATGCATCACTTTTAGCATACATTACAATGAGCACAAATTACCAAAATGACACCGGGCCATAACTCACTAAGTATTTTTCGGAATTTTGTCATAAGTTAATCAGTTCATCTACTCATCACCAACAATCTATTCACCAACTTTCAAGGCTCTAGCTCCAATAGTTTTTTAGCTATCTTGCTGACAAGATTTTATTAAAAAAATTTCAAAGGGCAATAACTCTTGAAAGGGTCATATTCCGGACGAGAAAAAAAATACGCGTCAGCTAATTTTCCATGAGGAATCCATATATGAAATTTCAAAACCCTAGCATACACGGTTCTAAAGTTATGCTATGCATCACTTTTAGCATACATTACAATGGGCACAAATTACCAAAATGACAAAGGGCCATAACTCACAAAGTATTTTTCGGAATTTTGTCAAAAGTTAATCAGTTCATCTACTCATCACCATCAATATATTCACCAACTTTCAAGGCTCTAGCTCCAATAGTTTTTGAGATATCTTGCTGACAAGATTTTATTAAAAAAAAAATTCAAAGGGCAATAACTCTTGAAGGGGGCATAATCCGGATGAGAAAAAAAAATATGCGTAAGCTAATTTTCCATGAGGAATCCATATATGAAATTTCAAAACCCTAGCATACACGGTTCTTTAGTTATGCTATGCATCAAAAGCGTAACTGACGGACGAACGGACGAACGAACCAGAACCAATATGCCCCTCCACCTTGTTCAAAGTTGGGGCCATAATAAGAAAGTTATTGACAGAACACAAAAAAGGCCCTTTTTTTACCTTTAACCTCTATGTATGACCTTGACCTTTCAGGTATTAAACTGGGTCATGCGTGCAACACATCATCTCATGGTGGTTCACATTTCTGCCTAGCAATTTCAAAATCCATCTAAAAATAAGAAAGTTATTGACCAAACACGAAAAAAGGCCCCTTTTTACCTTTGACCTCTATGTATGACCTTGACATTTTAGGTACCAAACTGAATCATACATGCAACACATCGTCCCATGATAGTTAACATGTTTGCCAAGTAACTTTAAATTCTATTTGAAAATAGGCAAGTTATTGTAAAACCCGAAAAAAGGCCCCCTTTTTTACCTTTGACCTCTAAGTATGACCTTGACCTTTGAGGTACCAACCTGGTTCATGGGCGCAACACATCGCCTTATATTGGTTCACATTTCTGCCATGTGATTTCAAAATCCATCTCAAAATAAGAAAGTTATTGACCAAATACGAAAAAAAGGCCCACTTTTTGACCTTTGACCTCTAAGTATGACCTTGACCTTTGAGGTACCGACCTGCCTCATGTGCACCACACATCGTCTCATGATTGTTAATAATTATGCCAAGTAATTTTAAAATCCATCTCAAAATTAGAAAGTTATTGACCAAATACGAAAAAAGGCCCCTTTTTTGACCTTTGACCTCTAAGTATGACCTTGACCTTTGAGGAACCGACCTGCCTCATGCGAACAACACATTGTCTTATGGTTGTTAATAATTATGCCAAGTAATTTTAAAATCCATCTCAAAATAAGAAAGTTATTGACCAAATACGAAAAAAAGGCCCCTTTTTGACCTTTGACCTCTAAGTATGACCTTGACCTTTGAGGTACCGACCTGCCTCATGCGCACCACACATCGTCTTATGGTTGTTAATATTTCTGCCGAGTAATTTTAAAATCCATCAAAAAATAAGAAAGTTATTGACCGGACAGGATTTGCCCATACATATATACATACCAACAAACTTCCAAGGGAGATAATTCAAAAAGTATAAATGCGAGAGTTATGGATCTTGCGCACTGCACGTCGTCTAATGCTGATTAATATTTATACGAAGTTTCGTGAAGATAGCTCTAACGGTTTTCAAGTTACAGAGCGGACACGAATGTGTGACAGACAGACGGACAGACAGACAGACGGACAGACAGACAGACGCCCGGGGGAAAAACAATATGTCTCTCCGAAAAAAAACTTTTCGGGGGAGACATAATAACCTACATGTACGACTCATTACGAGAACTCGCCTATTCAAATATATTGTAAAATTTTACAACTAAAAACGGAAAATTTTTGGATAAAAATTCTGGCATTTTTTCATATTTCTGCTCAAGATTTTGGGTACACTTTAAAACGACTCGGCGAGGCGGTTCTAATCAGTACCCACAATCTATGTGAGCAGATATTAGATAAAAAAAGTATACCCCTGTAAACCCCTATTAAAAGTTGGGTTTAAGAGGGTAACAAATAAATAGGCGTTTTTTCGTGATGTGAATAAAAGTTGTCATGCGACTTTTAAAAAGGGATTATACAAAGGAGAAATAAATTACTAAAATGAAATTGTGTAACATGAAACAATATTTGATTATGATTTAACAATGACTACCATTTGCCTTTGTTTACAAAAACAACGCCAAACAAACGAAGAAATAATAATGAGCCAAAAATTTTATGTAAGCCCAGTTGTATTTTTTTCTCCGCGAAACGTGGGTAATTTCATTTTCAATGAAAGCAATCGGTCAAATTTTCGCCGAGAATCTCCGAGAATTTTCTCCGCGAAACCGGGAGAAATTTCGCTCATTTTATCTTTTCTCGCTGTTTTGCGGAGAAAATAGCCGATTTCGCGTTAGGCGGTTTCTCCGCGAAACAAAAATAATGGGTTATTACCGGTAGCTGGTCTGTACAATGAGGGCAATAGGGTTACGGTTAACCCTAAACAAATTTCCTTAATCCTATCACTGCTTGAGCCATTGAATTTGACTTTATCTGTGACCAGCAAGGCATGCCTGTGCGCAGGACTAGTTATTTCAAAGTGTTTGTTTCTTTCCCTTTGGTGTCTCAGATGGGAGGTATGGGTTAATTGAATCAATCGCTGAACACTGGCTTCACTTCTATTTTAACCTTTAACCTGCTGAATATTCAATTAAGCCACACTCATTTCTGACTTTGAACCAATCACATAACTTGATGCAGCTTATTTCTACATATTCATAAACTGAATGTCAAACTGTGTAGATCCTGATCAGATGGCTTCTTCAGAAGCCATCTGATCTGGATCTACACTGTTTTCAAAGATAGGGCTTGTCGCCTACAGCAGGGTAAAGGTTAACTTAACAACTGAATTAGTACATATAAATGGAGATAATATTACAAAATTGTCATTTGGGGAGGTAAATTGTCAAGTGATTACCTGATGTAATTCTTGTATACGATAAGTACCCTTTTCTCTAAAGCTGGTCTAATTTTCAGTATCAAATATGGCTACTATTTACTACAGTGAAACTTTGTAATTCGAATACTGATGTCTTGTTTACCATGCCTGATTCGAACACATTGTCGAGTCCCTATGAAATACTTTTCTTAGGGCCTGATAGACCATAATTAGGTATTACTAAGAAAAAATCGGCCACCGCCCATTGGGGCTTGAAGAAATAGATGGGCTGCATGATGCTTCCACGCAGAGATGAAACTGACCACACACAAGTACTGGTAAACCGCTTGGAGGATCTAAGCCTGCCAAGGCAAAGCAGTGCAAGTCGGCCTGGCCAAGCTTATAAACCCTATTGGTTTCATTGGGTGACAGGGCTTGAGATGTCATTTCATCTCAATGTCGGGTAAAAGTCCGACTAAATTGGAAGCAACGTGTCAAAACTGACCTATACAGTGTTGACGGGGATGTTAAACCTTAAATCAAACAAACAAAATACTTAGAAAAAATCTCATTGTGAAAAGGCATGTTGTGTGTACTCATTTGTATTGCCTCAAAGACTGACCATCAAAAAGCATTGTATCAGTTTATATAATGAACTCATCTGCCTTAAGAAAGTTATCATCACCTAAATCACATAATCCTTAACCTGCCATTTACAAAAACCCCTAACTTTGCAAACAGTGTAGATCAGATGGCTTCTGAGGAAGCCAGCTGATCAGGATCAACACTGTCCAACATCTGATCAGAATCTACACAGTTTGTCATTCAGTCTAAGAAATGAAACAGTACATGTTATCAAGTAACTTGATTGGTTGATAGTGAGTAAAGGGTATGGCAAAATTAATTTAGTCAGGAAGAGAGAGGTTAACTCGCAAACCATCAATGCACATACCATCGCTGCTGAAGGGCTGACTCTTGTTACTGTTGGTGGCTGATCCGAAATATCAAGGGCCATCATTGGGGTCAACATGTCTCCAGGGGTTGCTGCACTGCTACTAGCTCCACTAGGTGGCGCTACTGTTGAAGAAATGATAAATAAACTAGAGCTGTCAGTGAAACTGACAAGGGCCCCGGCAGCGCTATCAGAGGAGTAGGAAAAAATTTGTGGACAGACAGACGGACAGACAGACAGACAGACGGACAGAGTGATTACTATAGGGCACCCACACTTTCAGTGCGGGGCCCTAATAAGAAAGTTATGGAGGATAAAAAAATTTGTGGAGGGACAGACGGACAGAAAGACAGACAGACAGACAGACGGATGGACAGAGTGATTACTATAGGGCACCCACACTTTCAGTGCAGGGCCACATTATGGTTAACATTTCTGCCAAGTAATATTTAAATCCATCCAGGAATAATAACAAAGTTATTAATTGGACACAGGAAAGACCCTTTTTTGACCTTTAACCTCTAAGTATGACCTTGACCTTTGAGGTACGGACCTGAGTCTTGCGCGCAACACTCCATCACATTATGGTTTACATTTCTGCCATCCAGGAATAATAATAACAAAGTTATTAATTGGACACAGGAAAGACCCTTTTTTTACCTTTAACCTCTAAGTATGACCTTGACCTTTGAGGTACGGACCTGAGTCTTGCGCGCAACACTCCATCACATTATGGTTAACATTTCTGCCAAGTATAATATTTAAATCCATCCAGGAATAAGAAAGTTATGGAGGATAAAAAAATTTGTGGACGGACAGACGGACAGACGGACAAACAGACAGACAGACAGACGGACGGACAGACAGAGTGATTACTATAGGGCACCCACACTTTCAGTGCGGGGCCCTAATTACAGCAGGCCTCATACTGACCACGCTTTTCCATGCCTGAAAGACCCGATTTTGCAGCTTCAACCCTTCTCCTGCTGAACAAGACACAACTACATTACCTTTGCAAACAGTGTAGATCCTGATCAGATGGCTTCTGAAGAAGCCATCTGATCAGGATCTACACTGTTTGTAATGGAGTTTGTAAAAATATAAAGTATTTTGGTTGACTTATAGCCAGAAAAATCAGAATCTAAAAGCCTGAAATCAAGAAAAAAATCAAGCTCTAAAAGCCTGAAATCCTGCAAATGCCTGAAAAATATGAGGCCTGTTACAGAAAATATGCAAAATATTGGAAAAAAAAAAATGATATGTTATTACATCTAATAAAATGAAAAGGTTCTGTTAAGGTTTGGTGTTCAGTGATCCAGTCATAAAGCAGAAGTCAAGAAGTTAACTACACATGAATTTATCCCTAATGAAATTATAAGATTTTAAATTGAGCCAGCGCATGACAAAACCTACAATAAGACATGTGCACCCAACGATGACTCAGATCAGCCTGTGCATCCGTGCAGTCTGATCAGTCTTCGTTGTGCACTCTAAGGATAGCTAAGGGCCCAATGCTCCTTCATGCAGCAAGAGAAGTCTGGTTAGACTATATGGACCTGGCTAATCTTTGTCTTCGATGGGGGCACGTCTTACTGTAGATTTTACCGTGCGCTGGCTCAATTAATAAGTAGTTCTGGAAGTAGTTCTGAAAGTCTGTGGCCTTAACCTCATGTTCCTTCTCCATTTAAAACATTCATGTTTATTGTGGGTACATGTTAGAATTATATCACAGACTTGTCTGCGTATGTTCAACACAAAACAGTAAAATACCTATATTAAGACCACCTTTGGGACTGTTCAGAAGTGGTCTTTAACCCTTATCCTGCTATTCACGACAACCCCTATCTTTGCAAACAGTGTAGATCCAGATCAGATGGCTTCTGAAGAAGCCATCTGATCAGGATCTACACTGTTTGGCATTCAGTTTATGAATTTGTAGGAATATCAAAGTCAGAAATGGGTGTGGCTAAACTGAATATTCAGCAAGGGAAGGGTTAAGACTGTTGAGTGAAAGAATATGGCAAGTAACAGTGAGTGAGTGAGTGAGCTTTAGTTTTACGTCCCACCAACAGCTAAGGTCATACGGAGACGGGACCTCGGTTTAAAGACTCATCCGAAAGTCTGGAGAAGCCCGGGATCGATCCTGCGATCCCTGGTTTACAAGGCGAGTAGCGTAACCACTGCACCACGGAGGCTTCTGGCAAGTAACAGGAATGGCCGATGCTTCATCTAGTGGTTGAGAGATTCCAATCATCCGAAAAAAAGTTCTCCTTGACCCATCGCTTTAGTGCAGAAGACACTAGCTTTCAACGCACCGGACCATCCGTCTCCAATTGCGAATACTTGAAATTTTGCTATCCATTTCTCACCGACAGTGTCGATGTTTACCGGTTCCGGATCTTGCAAACCTCTCATCTACCAGTCTGGAGACCTGGAACAGACTATCCTATCGACACATTCTGAACAATCATTGTCGTCACGAACCGACACCTTTGAATGTCCAGATCGACGTCTGTCATTTACAATCCCTGTATGTCTGCACTTTGTTATCAAAAGTTCAGTCACTCTTTTGACCAGTTTAACCACCCTGGCACTGTCGGAAGCATTGGCCATTCATATAAAAGTAAAATACCTATATTAAGACCACCTTTGGGACTGTTCAAATGTGGTCTTTAAGACCACTTTTGAACAGTCTCATAGGTGGTCTCTTATGAGGAGATACTGATGGTAAAAAGAAAGACTAACTGAAACCTTCTCAATCAACTTTTAAAAGCAGATTTAGTCTTAATTTTAGGTGGTCTTAATAGCGGAATTCTGCTGTATATGTATCATGGCTCATGAAACTTATATGCATATGTTCTTACACATCCTGTGTAGCATGGCTTATGAAACTTGCCAACATACCTGCAACCGACACTTAAGGGGAATGGGAACACCTTCAGGGGAGGTAACTCCTGCAAAAGTGTTTTTGTCTCCCATGTCTATAGAGGTCAACTCTTAAAGAAAAGAATTTGCTCCTAAGGAGCAAATTCTTTCCTTTAAGAGTAGACCCCTTTTTCAGTGGGACTGAACCTATAGTAAAGCAAACAGGAAGTCCCGAAAGTTGTCACCCTTTGAAAAAATGGCGAAAAATGTGCCAGGTGTTCCCAATCCCCTTAACCTGTTCTTACCTGGTAACCCATACAAGGAACATAGGCAAACAGTGTAGACCATGATCAGATGTGTCAGAGTGTGGCATCTGATCAGGGTCTACACTGTTTGTTAACAGGATTTTCGGTCAAAACTAGAATAACAAGAGCACCACATGCGGGGACCGCTTAGAGGATCTAAGCCTGTCCAGGAACCGCGGTGCGAGGCGGACCGTCCATTCTAATAAACCCTATTGGTTTCATTGGGCGACAGGGCATGAGAAGTCATTTCATCTCAATGTCGGGTAAAAGTCCCGCAAAATTGGAAGTAACGTCTCCAAAATGACCTTTACAGTGTAGACGGGGACGTTAAACCTCAAATCAAATAAAAACCACATGCAGGTGGATATGCTCGGCTACACATCCTTTCCATAATGAACATCTAGTCCGAGTTTCAAGTAAATATGTTCAGTGATGACAGAGATATTACAAAATGTCCAAGTTTTTGCATAACAACACAGACGACAGAGCTATGACAATACCTCATCGTTTTCTTCGAAAACAGCCAAGCTAAAAACTAAAACAAATACATCGGACACCCCTAAAATGACAAATGGACTTGTCCAACAAATATCAGTGGAAGAGTCCACCAGTAAAGAAAGGGTTAATGTGTTCCAGGACTCATATTACTTACCATCCCCTAAATCAAGCAACAAATCCAGGTCCTGTGAGGGTTTAGGGGCTGGTTGTTTCTGACTCTTGGTCTCTATTTTCTTCTTGGGCTCAACCTAAAACAGGGTACCAGCCATAATTGTCTGAACACATTATGATAGTGACATAGTGCATTTTTCACATCTCCAAAATAGCTACTTTTCTGATGAACATTACAAAAACACTCCTATACAAATACATTGTAAAGTTTACCACCAGAAACGACATTTTCAGATGAAAAATTGTGATTTTATTCATATTTCTTCTCAAGTATAGATTGTGGGTACTCATTAGAACCGCCTCATTGAGGCGTTTCCAAGTACCCACAATCTATATTTTAGAGCAGAAATAAGAAAAATTAGGTTTACCCCTGTAAACCCCAGGTTTATTACATAAAAGTGGGTTCGAGGGGGTCAGAATTATATAGACGTGTTTTCGGGATGAAAATCTATGATATTTTCCTTATTTATAGTGCAAACATAGATTGAGGTTGCTTATTAGAACTGCCTCATTGAGGCGGTTCTAACAGGTACCCACAACCTATGTCTTTGTGTAGGCGTGTTTCGTAATGAAACTGAAAAAAGAATTCAAATTTGATTGGACGATGTAACCAGCTGTAACAAGAATATATCAGGTTACATGTGAGATGACAAGTTCTGCAACGGAAGGTCAGGTGGTTTTTGTCCGGGTACTCCAATTTTCGCCCACCTCTGCTTAACGATCGGCACGATATGAGTGAAATTATCTTGAAAGGGCCGTTAAACCAAAACCCAAAAAGAAAAAAATAAAATAAAACTAGAGCTGCCGCCTAACGGGCGCCAATTATACCCCCGCATGCGTTGTCAGATTTTACAAGTATTTGACCTTGAGGAAGGTCAACGTAAAGGTCAAGGTCAGGTTTGTGTATATCAATCTTAAGTACTAGTGGCAAGGTGTGTGGTGTATGAATATTAAAGAAATCGGTCAAAGAATAAGGAAGTTATGAGCAATGTTAAAGTTTTTTGTAACGGACCGACGACAGACGACAGACGACAAGCTGACTCCTATATACCCCCTTCAAACTTCGTTTGCGGGGGTATAATAAGAGGGCCATGATGGCCCTGGATCACTCACCTGATCCATAGTGTAACAAGTGGGCCCCAGGGAGGGCCATTATTGGCCCAAGGGTTTTAATGTGCATAATGTTGAGGGAGGTCTTAAAAGTGAAGCTTCATACCAAACATCAACAAAGGCTATAATCTGAACAATCTTGGCAAAGGTCCACTAGATGAAGCTACACACCAAATATTAAAGACCTGGGCCTTGCGGTTTCAGAGAAGAAGATTTTTATAAAGATATTCCCTACATAAGCCTATGCACCAGGGCTATATAAGTCTATGTAAAACCAAAGGGCCCCGGGGTGGGGGCATTTGTGGCCCCAGGGCTATAATTTGAACATTCTTGATAGAGGTCCACCAGATGAAGCTCCATACAAAATAACAAAAGACCTGGGCCTTGCAGTTTCAGAGAAGAAGATTTTTAAAAATTTCCCTTTATAAGTCTATGTAAAACCAAAGGGTCTCTAGGCGGCGACATTTTTGGCCCCAGGGCTATAATTGGAACAATCTTGGTAGAGGTTCACTAAATGACGCTTCATACCAAATATTAAAGACCTGGGCCTACTGGTTTCAGATGAGAAGATTTTTAAAAGTTTTCCCTATAAAAGCCTATGTAAAACCAGTGGGCCCTGGCGCGGGGGCGTTTTTGGCCCCAGAGCTATAATTTGAACAATCTTGGTAGCAGTCCACTTGATGAAGCTACTTACCAAATATCAAAGACCTGGGCCTTCTGGTTTCAGACAAGAAGATTTTTAAAGGTTTTCCATATATAAGACTATGTAAAAACAGTGGGCCCCGGGGCGGGGCCGGTTTAGGCCCCAGGGCTACAATTTGAACAATCTTGGTAGAGGTCCACTAGACGAGGCTACATACCAAATATCAAAGACCTGGGCCTTCTGGTTTCAGACAAGAAGATTTTTAAAGGTTTTCCCTATATAAGCCTATGTAAAACCAGTGGGCCCCGGGGCGGGGCCATTTTTGGCCCCAGGGCAATTAATCCATCCACTGGTTAAGCAGGAGAAGCTCTGGCCGCCATTTTGTTCACCCGGACGGAACAGTAATTTTGGTAGAGGGTCACCAAACGACTATTCCTGTGAAATAATTTCAAAATCCATCCACTGGTTAAGAAGTCGTTTAAAGGTTTTTCTATTTCTAGCTCTGGCGGCCATTTTGTTCACCCTAGCGGAACGGTATGAGCAATTTTGGTAGAGGTTTACCAAAGGAACATTCCTGTGAAATAATTTCAAAATCCATCCACTGGTTAAGGAGAAGAAGTCGTTTAAAGGTTTTTCTATTTTTGGCTCTGGTGGCCATTTTGTTCACCCGAGCAGAATGGTTTGGGCAATTTTGGTAGAGGGTCACCCAAGGAACTTTCCAGTGAAATAGTTTCAAAATCCATCCACTGGTTATGGAGAAAAAGTTGTTTAAAGGTTATTCTATTTTTAGCCCAGGCGGCCATCTTGTTCACCAGAGCGGAACAGTTTGAGCAATTCTGGTAGATGGTCACCCAAGGAACATTCCTGTGAAGTAATTTCAAAATCCATCCACTATTTAAGGAGAAGAAGTCGTTTAAAGGTTTTTCTATTTTTAGCTCTGGTGGCCATCTTGTTCACCCGAGCAGAACAGTTTGAGCAATTTTGGTAGAGGGTCACCCAAGGAATATTCCTGTGAAGTAATTTTGAAATCCATCCACTGGTTGAGGAGAAGAAGTCCTTTAAAGGTTTTTCTATTTTTAGCTCTGGCGGCCATTTTGTTCATCCGAGCCAAATGGTTTGAGCAATTTTAGTAGAGGGGCACCCAAGGAACATTCCTGTGCAATAATTTCAAAATCCATCCACTGGTTAAGGAGTAGAAGTCGTTTAAAGGTTTTTCTAGTTTTAGCTCTGGTGGCCATTTTATTCACCTGAGTGGAATGGTTTGAGCAATTTTGGTAGAAGGTCATCCAAGGAACATTCCTGTGAAATAATTTCAAAATCCATCCACTGGTTAAGCAGGAGAAGTCGTTTATTTTTAGCTCCAGCGGCCATCTTGTTCACCTGAGCGGAACAGTTTGAGCAATTTTGGTACAGGATCACCCAAGGAGCATTCCTGTGAAATTAGATCAAAATCTGTCCAGCAGTTTTGGAGAAGAAGTTGTTTAAAGCAAAAGTTGACGACGAATGCACGGACCAACTGACGCACGGACGACGGAGGACGGACAAATACCTATCCCAAAAGCTCACCTTGAGCACTTCGTGCTCAGGTGAGCTAAAAACAAGAGCTGTCACATGACAGCATAGCTCGCCTTCAAGACATAAGGTTAAACTATTGAACCATGAAATATAGATCATATTCACCCACACATATTTTGAGGTCAATCATCAGGTCACATGGAACATATATTCCAGATATTACATTTCTGAATCAAATTGTGTCTGAATTATAAGGCTAATCATTGAACCATGAAAATATGTCATACTGACCTAGATATATTTCTATGTAAATCATCTGGTCAAATGGAATTGGTTATTCAGATATGAAATTTCTCCATCCAATAGTATTCAAGATATAAGTCAAAGTTACTGAACCATGTAATATAGGTCACACTGACCTAGATATATTTTGAGGTCAATCATCTGGTTGCACTGAATTAATATCCCAGGTAAACATTTCGTTATCAAAATATCATTCAAGATAATAGGCAAAATCACTGAGCCATGAAATATAGGTCACACTGACCTAGATATATTTTGAGGTCAATCATCTGGTTGCATTGAAGTAATATCCCAGGTATAACATTTTGTTATCAAAATATTATTCAAGATAATAGGCAAAATCACTGAACCATAAAATATAGGTCACAGTGACTAAGATACATTTGGTCACAATGACCTTGATATATTTTGAGGTCAATCAGCAGGTCACATGGAACTAATAATCAAGGTATGACATTTCTTTATCAAATAGTATTCAAGATAATAGGCAAAATCAGTGAACCATGAAATATAGGTCACACTGACCAAGATATATTTTGAGGTCAATCATGGGGTCACATTGAACTAATAATCCAGGTATGACATTTCTCCTTCAAATAGTATTCAAGATAATAGGCAAAGTCACTGAACCATGAAATATAGGTCACTGTGACCTAGATATATTTTGAGGTCAATCATGGGGTCACATGACACTAATATCCAAGGTATGACATTTCTCCAACAAACAGTATCACAGTGACCTAGATATATTTTGAGGTCAATCATGGGGTCACATGGTACTAATATCCCAGGTATGACATTTCTCCAACAAATAGTCTTCGAGATATAAGGCAAAATCACTGAACCATGAAATATAGGTCACAGTGACCTAGATATATTTTGAGGTCAATCATGGGGTCACATGGTACTAATACCCTTGGTATGACATTTCTCTAACAAATAGTCTTCAAGATATAAGGCAAAATCACTGGACCATGAAATACAGGTCACAGTGACCTAGATATATTTTGAGGTCAATCATGGGGTCACATGGTACTAATATCCCAGGTATGGCATTTCTCCAACAAATAGTCTTCGAGATATAGGCAAAATCACTGGACCATGAAATATAGGTCACAGTGACCTAAATATATTTTGAGGTCAATCATGGGGTCCCATGGTACTAATATCCAAGGTATGACATTTCTCTCCAAGGTATGACATTTCTCCAACAAATAGTCTTCAAGATATAAGGCAAAACCACTGGACCATGAAATGTAGGTCACCATGACCTTCACCCTTTTACACTTGAACCAATGTCACATGGTTGGCTGATATATAACCAATTGTGTTTATAACTTGTTAGCATAATGGAAATGTACACAACAAATCACAAAGGTGTCCTAGATTTTTGACCCCTAGCCCAACCCAATCCGTCCTCGCAGGTATGAACCCAGGGGTGTGTTGTCTTTGAATCTCAGAAGACACGACCGGGTATCCAACTTATAAAATATGAATCCTTTGTGATGAGTGTCTGTTGAGATATAAGCAATTCAAAAACTTTAACACAGTTTTACAAGGGTGTTCTAGATTTACACCCCTAGCCCCACCCCGGTGCATGAACCCAGGGGTCTGTTGACATTGAACATCAGAAGACCCTCCCAGGTATTTAAGTTCCAAATATGAGTGCTCTGTGATGAGTGACTGTTGAGATATAAGCATTTGAAAAACTTTAACGCAGTGTGACGGGAACGCACACGCACACCCAAACATGCACAAATAAGGTGACAACAATAGCTCTCCATGTACTTCGTACAGGCGAGCTAAAAAAGAATATATCACACTCCTACAGGAAATATCACTGACATTTCACGAAACTTATCAGACAAATATACCAGCCTTGGGGATTGGAGAAATAGATTGGGCTGCTTGATGCTTCCACGCAGAGCTGATACCGCCCGTCCTTGCTGATAAACCCTATTGGTTTCATTGGGTGTCAGGGATTGAGATGTCATTTCATCCCAATGTCGGGTAAAATTCCCACAAAATTGGAAACAATGTCTCCAAAATGACCTAAATAGTGTTGACAAGGATGTTAAACCTCAAATCAAACAAAACAAGTCAGACAAATATGGCTAATGACATCACAAGAAAGAAATATGTACTCTCTTGTACATTTTCAGATTAAATGCACATTTTGTAGCTGAAACTATTGGTGATGGGCCACCAGGGCCTAGTGGTTATGAGCGATAACTCTTAATCATTAGGTCTTTCATCGCTGTGGTTCAAGCCTTGCTTGGGTTACATGTGAGACATACATCAAGTTCTTCAATGGAAGGTCAGGTGATTTTTCTGCGGTACTCTGGTTTTCGCCTACCTCTGATTAATGATTGATTAAAAATAAGGTAAATAATCTGGAAAGGGCCGTAAATCATAAAACAAAAAAATAAACTAAAAACTTTTGCTCATGACACTAATAATTATAGCTATATAATTAATTTTGTACCAAATTGAATCGTTCTCCTTATATAAACCAGCAGTCCAATTCAAAATTTAGGCGTGATAGGCTGTGTTATCTTTAAAGTTCATTTGCAAAATAGCTGAAGTGTTGCGAACTGTGTAGGCCCTGATCAGATGCCACATCCTGTGGTGTCTGATCGGAGTCAAAATCATTTGCAATAAACCGTTTAAGGGTAGCCCTTATCCTGCTATTTTTGACAACCCCTACCTTTCCAAACAGTGTAAATCCAGATCAGATGACTTCTGAAGAAGCCATCAGATCCGGATCTACACTGTTTGCCAAAGTAAGGGTTATTTTGTTCATCAGGATAATTGATAAGTTTGCTATTTCTTACCTGTTTTGTTATTTTTTTCTTCATAACAGCTTCCACCTCACTATCACTACTCTCTTCGGAACTACTTTCTTCCTCCGTCGACTCATCCTCACTGTCATCATCACTTTCTGCCTCAGAATCTCTCGCTGACTTTATGTTCTTCTTCGGCTTTCGTTTGGTCTCTGGCTCTGAGCTGTCTTCTTCTTCCTCTGATGAGTCCTCTTCATCCTCTTCACTCCCGCTAACTTCACTGTCACTCTCTTCTTCTGACTCTGATTCTGAGTCATCTAAAATAAGATTTTGATTTTGTTTCATTATTTAAAGGCCCAGTTAACACTGTCTAGGCCATATCAAGCCAGTCAGTTTATGGAATCATACTATTCCTGGGTAGTCTTCATAGTACATCATCAAAGCGCAGATTTTATTTTCTGGTCCTTTTGGATCATTGAGTTTTTGCTTAAGATGGCTAGGGCATGGCCGGTGTTGCAGATTTCAGTACTGGTCATGAACAGACTCAATAAAACATAGTCTGCTATTTTCGTTTATTTTGTGTATTCTTTGCTTCCAAAGGATCTAACTTCAGAACTTATTGTACATAAAAGTTTAACTAGGTACGACCTCCATGGAGGCAACTCCTGCAGAAGTATTTCATCTACCATAACGATAGGGGTCAACTCTTAACGAAAAGAATTTGCTCCTCTGGAGTAAATTTGAGGAGCAAATTCTTTTCGTAACGGTTGATCCCTATTTCCTGAGGAGTAAATTCTTTTCTTTTAGAGTTGTCCCCTATTTCCTTTAGGAGTAGACCCCTTTTTCATTGGAACATGGCTTTAATACAGAAAAGCGAACAGGAAATCCCAAAGTTTTCTCCCTTTGAGAAAAAGGATGAAAAATCTGCCAGGTGTTCCCATTCCCTTTTAACTGAAAAGTTACAATTTTATTTGTTTGTTTGTTTTACCAGTTTAATAGCACAGTCAACACTATTTAGGTCATGACTAGCCAGTAAGTTTACCTAACTGTACTTTTTAAACAAGAGGGCCATGATGGCCCTGGATTGCTCACCTGATCCATAGAGTAACAAGTGGGCCCAGGGGAGGGCCATTATTGACCCCAAGGCTATAATGTGCATAATGTTGAGGGAGGTCTTAAAAGGTGAAGCTTCATACCAAATATCAACAAAGGCTATAATTTGAACAATCTTGGCAAAGGTCCACTAGATGAAGACTAGATGAAGCTACACACCAAATACCAAAGATCTGCGCCTTGCAGTTTCAGAGAAGAAGATTTTCAAAGATTATCTCTATATAAGTCTATGTAAAACCAAAGGGCCCCCGGGCAGGGGCATTTGTAGCCCGAGGGCTATAATTTAAACAATCTTGGTAGAGGTCCACTAGATGAAGCTCCATACCAAATATCAAAGACACGGGCCTTGCAGTTTCAGAGAAGAATTTTTTTAAAGAGTTCCCTATATAAGTCAATGTAAAACCAAAGAATTTCGGGGTGGGGGCATTTTTGGCCCCAGGGCTATAATTTGAACAATCTTGATAGAGGTCCACTAGATGAAATTTCACACCAAATATCAAAGACCTAGGACTTGTGGTTTCACAGAAGAAGATTTTTAAAGATTTTCCCAATATAAGTCTATGTAAAACCAAAGGGCCCCCAAGGCTGGGGCATTTTTGGTCTCAGGGCTATAATTTGAACAATCTTGGTAGAGGTCCTCTAGATGAAGCTACATACCAAGTATCAAAGACCTAGGCCTTGTGGTTTCAGAGAAGAGGATTTTCCCTATATAAGTCTATGTAAAACCAAAGGGCCCCGAGCCGGGGCATTTTTGGTCCCAGGGTTATAATTTGAACATTGTTGGTAGGTCCACAAGCTGAAGCTTCATCAAATATCAAAGACCTGGGCCTTGCGGTTTCAGAGAAAAAGATTTTTCCTATATAAGCCTATGTAAAACCAAAGGGCCCCGGAGTGGGGGCATTTTTGGCCCTAGCACTATAATTTGAACAATATTGGTTGGGGTCCACTAGATGAAGCTTCATACCAAATATCAAGAACTGGGCCTTGCGGTTTCAGAGAAGAAGATTTTTTAAGATTTTCCCTATATAAGCCAATGTAAAACCAAAGGGCCACGGGGCGGGGACATTTTTGGTCCCAGCACTATAATTTGAACAATTCTGGTAGGGGTTCACTAGATGAAGCTTCACACCAAATATCAAAGACCTGGGCTTTGTCAGAGTAGAAGATTTTTAAAGATTTTCCCTATATAAGGCCATGTAAAACCAAAGGGCCCAGGGCGGGGGCATTTTTGGCCCCAGCACTATAATTTGAACAATCTTGGTAGGGGTCCACTAGATGAAGCTTCATACCAAATACATGTATCATAGACCTGGGCCTTGTTATTTCAGAGAAGAAGATTTTTTAAGTTTTCAGTGAAAAAAATCCTTTTTTGGCTCCTGTGACCTAGATGTGCAAGGGACCGGAACCATTTGAACATCTTTGAAAGGGGACCACATAAGGATCATTCCTGTGAAGTTTGGTCAAAATCCGATCAGTGGTTTAGGAGATGTGGTTTGAAGAAATTGTTTACGGACGGACGGAAGCACGCACAGACGGACGGACTGACAACGGACGAAAAGTGATCCCAAAAGCTCACCTCATCATTACATGACAGGTGAGCTAAAAAGAGGGTAACAAGAATAGTGCAAATTCTTTTCCAGAAACTGACAACTGTCCTTCTAGAATCAGCAGAAGAGAAAGAATGACTAAAGAATTTTTTTTATGATCACTCTCTTAGAAACAATGGTACTGGATCTTGCAAAGGTCTTACTCAGACCTCCTTATCAACAGTCACTATTATATTTATTAACTATGTGATTGATAGGATAAAAAACTTCCTAGTTACTCTATAAATAGTCAGTCTGTATTACATAGTCAATTTCTATACATATTCAACATGAGCAAACACGTAGATCATCACATGAACAAGACCGTGAAATGACCACACCGCCACCCCCACCACTAAACCCCACTTCACATTGAGAACACTGGGATATACAGAGGTATATATTATTTTTTTTATTTCTGTTCCAAGACATAGTTGTGGGTACTCGTTAGAAAATTGTTTGATTTGATGTTTAACATCCCCGTCAACACTGTAAAGGTCATTTTGGAGACGTTGCTTCCAATTTTGTGGGATTTTTACCCGACATTGAGATGAAATGACATCTCAAGCCCTGTCGCCCAATGAAACCAAATAGGGTTTATAAGCATGGACAGTCCGCCTTGCACCACGGTTCCTGGACAGGCTTAGATCCTCTAAGCGGTTTACCAGTCCTAGTGTGCGGGCCGGATTCAGCTCTGAGTGGAAGCATCATGCAGCCCATATATTTCTTCAAGACCCTATGGGCGGACGTTTACTCGTTAGAAAAGACTTCATTGGAAGAAAAGAGGTAACTAAACTAGAAATGTGTCCAGACGACACAGATGCCCCCGCCAAGGGCCCCGCCTCACCCCGAAAATCCATGTTGCAACAAAATTTTCTAAGTGTGTGACCTTGTCATCAGGAACATTTGTGAGAAGTTATATTGAAATTGGTGAAAAAATGTAAGCGCTAGAGTAATGACAAAGTTTTGCTACAAATAGCCACAGTGACCTTGACCTTGAAAGTCGAACTCGCTCGAGGCATTGTCATAAGGAACATTTGTTTGAAGTTATATTGATATCAGTGAAGAAATGTAGTCGCTAGCGATGACAAAGTTTTTCTAAAAATAGTCACAGTGACCTTGACCTTGAAAGTGGAACTTGCTAGAGATATTGTCATAAGGAACATTTGTGTGAAGTAATATTGAAATTGGTGAAAAAATGTAAGCGCTAGAGCAATGACAAAGTTTTTCTAAAAATAGCCACAGTGACCTTGACCTTGAAAGTCAAACTCGTTCGAGGTATTGTCATAAGGAACATTTGTGTGAAGTTATATTGAAATCAGTGAAGAAATATAGACGCTAGAGCTATGTTGTGCGCGGGGATAATTAAAAATGTTTAAGTCTGTGACCTTGACCTTGAGCTCATGGGCATGGGTGGGGGTATCGCTGAATAAAATGGACAAGTATCTAACATCATATCAAATATCAACTCAATCCATCGCAAGATTTGGAAAATATCAACTCTTAAAATATCTAATTAAAAATTTCTAAGTCAGTGACCTTGACCTTGAAACCATAGGCATGAGTGGGGGTATTGCCAAATAAACATTTGGACCTGTATCTATCATCATAGCATACATAAGCCAAATCCATAATATAGTTTGGAAAATGTGAGATATTTAAAATCTTTCACTTTAAAATTGTCTAAGTCTATGACCTTGACCTTGAGGTTTTAGGCATGGGTGGGGGTATTGCTGAATAAAACATTGTACCTATATCTATCATCATATGAACCAAAGCCATCATAAAAGTTCAGGTTCTACCAGGTACAAATACCTTAACTGGAGTCTTTAACATGGGAAATTTCTAAGTCCATGACCTTGACCTTGACACCATGGGCATGGGTGGGGGTATCGCTGAATAAAACTTTGGTCCTATATCTATAATCATACCAAATATGAACCAATTCCATCAAATGGTTTGGAAAATATGAGTTCTAAAATATTCAAGTCTACCTGTTACAAAAACCTTAACCTGAGTCTTTAACATTGAAAATTTCTAAGTCTGTGACCTTGACCTTGAGGTCACAGGCATGGGTTGGGGTATTGCTTAATAAAACTTTGGACCTATATCTATCATCATACCAAAGATGAACCAGTTCCATCAAATGGTTAGGAAAATATGAGTTCTAAAAGTTCAGGCCCTACCTCTTACAAAAACTTTAACCTGAGGTTACAGGACCACGTACGTACGTACGTACGTACACACACACGTGCAGACGGACGTACACATGTACGCACGTACGGAAAACCGAAAAACTATATGCCCCCGGCATCATATGATGCGGGGGCATAAAAACATAAAATGAGATGCCATGCAATATCACATCTGTTGGATGTCTCAAGATCTTACACATCACTAAGGCTGACATGATTAATAGTATAAATCGATTAATTGATAGATCGATAAATTCCCCAATAATGATTATCATTTCTGATTTGCTTTTAATTGATTACTTGATAGGTAAAATTTACTACCCAAAGTTATGCCTAAAATAGCTGGATGAGTGGCAAACAGTGCAGACCCTGATGAGACGCCACATTCTGCGGCGTCTCATCTGGGTCTACACTGTTTGCTCAGGCCTGTCTGTTCAAATATACATATGGTAAAGTGCAACATATGGTAAGAGTCATGCTCAGATAGAAAGCCAGACAGGTAAAAGTATGACAAAAACCTTAGCGATTACTTATCGATTATCGATCGCAATGACAGGACTGATAATCGATTTTATTACATTTCTAACAATGAATTACCTATTTTTCTCAGTGAAAGAAAACCCGATAATCGTTCAACAGTGAATTATTTCATTTCTCAGTTTCGAACGTTTTAACGTCATAATTGCTAAGAGACGTTGCTGACTTCCTTTTGTAACAACAATAACAATAGCTGACGTTTGGTGAAAAATCTGATAAAATCATATAAATCAGACTTCAATTTTCGCGTCCATTTTACGTTTTTGAGGAGAGACCAGCAACACGACGATAAAGTATTATTTTCTTTAAAATACAGTTCCAATTTTATGAGATTTGTGCATCTGTATTTCAACGACAGGATGATTTTTGCATTGAAATGAAAACAAGATGGCGACTGATTTTCAAATTAAACCATGCCTCCTGAAACCCATACCCTGACTGGTACTATTTTGGTTGCAAATCAGAATGGTTGAATCTGAAAATTCAAAGGTAAAACATGAATGGAAATGCAATAAATAGTTTATTTTGTTGTTTGATTGATTACGGAGAAAAAATTCACTCATGTTCTAAGGCTTTCATGTAAAAAACTTGTTCGCTATCGCTCACTCGTTTTTTACTCGGAAGTCTTAGAACACTTGTGAATTATTTCCCGTAATCGATCAGAACAACCTGAATCTTTTCAGCTCAGATTAGCCAGCCCTACACATCACACTTTCGCATCTCGTTAATCTGAAAACATCCATTCATATAACCAGATTAAGTTACTGTAATAAGTAATAGCCATGTAGAGGTGCAGTATCTTCTTGTCATAGCCTAACCCTAACCCTAACCCCAATCAATTTTGGGGTTTATTTCAAGTTCTTAACCCTTGTCCTACTGATTATCAGCCAATCAGATTACTTGATGCAAATTATTGCAACAAATTAATTAACTGGATGGCAAACAATGAAGACCCTAATCAGAAGCCATCTGGTCTGGCTTCTGCAGAAGCCATCTGGTCTGGATCTACATTGTTTCAAAGATAAGGCACATCCGGGCTCAGCAGGACAAGGGTTAAGTGATCATAATGCACTGTTTTTTTGGCATTTCCATCTAAGAGAAAGAAAAATACAGAGCCTGATCACCTATGAACTTAAAAAATAATGAACCCTTATCTTGCTGTTCACGACAACCCCTATCTTTACAAACAGTGTAGATCCAGATCAGATGGCTTCTGAAGAAGCCATCTGATCAGGATCTACACTGTTTGGCATTCTCTTTATGAATTTGTAGCAATAAATTACATCAAGTAATTTGATTGGCTGATAGACAGAAATGGGTGTGACTTAAATGAATATTCAGCAAGATAAGGGTTAAGTTGAATATGGCTAAAGTGTATATACCAACCTTCTGGACTAGACTCATCCTCAGAGTAGAAAGATTTTTCTGGCTTCTGTTTTGTTTTCTTTGCTGATATTTTCTCTGGCCATGGCATCACCACTTCAACATTTCTCACTGCCGGATCTGGAGCAACCTCCGGCCAGTCCGGTAGTTGCTGGTACCCAGTTGCCTTGGTATTGATGATGTGAGACAGGGTACCAAGTTGGTAGTGGTCACGGTCTGTCAAGATGAAAAACAACAATCAAGCCATGAAACTAGCAAATACAGGTTTTAAAATTTGCATCCACATAACAAAACATGCCTATACAAATACATTGTAAACTTTACCGTTGAAAACATGATGATTTTAAGATGAAAAATTGTGATATTTTTTCTTATTTCTGCTCAAACTATAGATTGTGGATACTCATTAGAATCACCTCGATGAGGAAGTTCTAACGAGAACCCACAATCTATATTTTAGAGTAGAAATAAGAACAAGAGGGCCATGATGGCCCTGGATCGCTCACCTGATCCATAGAGTAACAAGTGGACCCTGGGGAGGGCCATTATTGACCCCAGGGCTATAATGTGCATAATGTTGAGGGAGGTCTAAATAGGTGAAGCTTCATACCAAATATCAACAAAGGCTATAATTTGAACAATCTTGGCGAAGGTCCACAAGATGAAGCTACACAACAAATATCAAAGACCTGGGCCTTGCAGTTTCAGAGAAGAAGATTTTTTAAAGATATTCCCTACATAAGCCTATGTAAAACCAAATGGCCCCATGGTAGGGGCATTTTTGGCCTCAGGGCTTTAATTTAAACAATCTTGATAGAGGTCCACTAGATGAAGCTTCACACCAAATATCAAAGACCTGGGCCTTGCAGTTTCAGAGAAGATTTTTAAAAAGATTTCCCTATATAAGTCCATGTAAAACCAAAGGGTCTCTGGGCGGGGGCATTTTTGGCCCCAGGGCTATAATTTGAACAATCTTGATAGCGGTCCACTAGATGAAATTTCACAACAAATATCAAAGACCTAGGCCTTATGGTTTCACAGTAGAAGATTTTTAAAGATTTTCCCTATTCAAGTGTATGTAAAACCAAAGGGCCCCCCGAGGCAGGATCATTTTTGGTCTTAGGGCTATGATTTGAACAACTTTGGTAGAGGTCCACTAGATGAAGCTTCATACCAAATATTAAAGACCTAGGCCTTGTTGTTTCAGAGAAGATTTTTCAAGATTTTCCCTATTTAAGTCTATGTAAAACCCAAGGGCCCCGGAGTGGGGGCATTTTTGGCACCAGGGCTATAATTTGAATAATCTTGGTAGAGGTCCACAAGATGAAGCCTCATACCAAATATCAAAGAACTGGGCCTTGCGGTTTCAGAGAAGAAGATTTTTAAAGATTTTCCCAATATAAGCCTATGTAAAACCAAAGGGCCCCGGGGCGGGGGCATTTTTGGCCCCAGCACTATAATTTGAACAATCTTGGTAGGGAACCACTAGATGAAGCTTCATACCAAATAGCAAAGACCTGGGCCTTGCGGTTTCAGAGAAGGAGATTTTTAAAGAGTTTCCCTATATAAGCCCATGTAAAACAAAAGGGCCCCGGGGTGGGGGCATTTTTGGCCCCAGCACTATATTTTGAACAATCTTGGTAGGGGTCCACTAGATATGAAGCTTCATACCAAATATCAAAGGCCTGTGCCTTGTGGTTTCAGAGAAGAAGATTTTTTAAGTTTTTGGTGAAAAAAAAATCTATTTTTTGCTCCTGTGACCTAGATGTGCAACGGACCAGAACCATTTTAACAAATTTGAAAGAGGACTACCTAAGGATCATTCCTGTGAAGTTTGGTCAAAATCCGATCAGTTATTGATGGTTCTCAGTATGTCCGACCATTCCGCAGGTCGATATATTTCGTATCAGTTGTCCATATTTTTTCCTATCATATTTTTTCCAAGTAATATTTCCGTTTTGTCCAGTAATAATAACTTTTTTGCCATTTTTTCTAGTAGCCCGGTTCATTCATAAAAGTGCAATGTCACACTGACCTGATAAAGCTCACTTGTCCTGAGATAGCTTGGCTTTATCAGGTCAATGTGCTGCAATACAATTAATATACAGGGTAACTGATAATTTCTTATCTCTCCGATAATGCACTTATGTATGTAAGGCGACGTCTGATTGGATAGTGTCAAAACTTATACTGTCGGAAACCCAACGTCATCATGTAACATAGCATTTCATTGGGTAGCATTTGGTTTCACACAGCTAACAGCGCATGTCTCTTTGAACAAAACAGTACTATAGTTAAAATAGCACTATTTTAACAAAACAACTATTAGCATTAGAATGGGGACAACTGCATTCAAAATTGTCATTGTGAGAGGCAAAGTCACAAATTCCAATTTACACCAACTCATTGTCACTGTAAAACCAAATTTCCGACCGTAATACTGCGGATTTACCTTCCCAAATGACAGTTATCCACTTAGTGTATATTTTCATAGAAAAAGAAGAAAACTTCTCTAAGAAAGCCAATTCTTGTTCTCTATCAATGTAAATACCTTTAAATTTGGACTCCAAAACTGGTGCTGGCTTTGTTGCTAAAAATATCTTCTTGGCATATTTGGCCAGCATTCCCTTCTCACCAGAGGGCAGGACAAGTTGCCGTAGAAACCGTGACCTATCTCTGATGTCATAGTTCTGGTCATATTTGGCAAGGTTAAACACATACTGGCAGAGAAGTTTCGTCTGTTTGCTGTTGGTGATCACAAGTTTAGCTGCTAGGTTTAGAATCTGTAGTTTTACTATATCCTCCTGTAAAAAAGACCATATGAAAAAACAGACCATATGAGATAATGGTGCCAAACATGGTTTGAAAAGTGACATAATTATACAGTAAAATTCCAGTATTAAGACTACCTTTGGAACTGTTCAAAAGTGGTCTTTAAGACCACTTTTGAACAGTCCCAAAGCTGGTCTCTGACCCGAGGACACTACTGCGACCTACACTAAACAATCCTTTAAAAGCATAATTAGTCTTAGTTTCTTGTGGCCATTACAGCAGAAATTTCACTGTATTAGGCAAAATGTTTAGCTATTTTTCTTTTTCTTTTTTTGTAAATTTATACTCCAAGCATAGATTGAAGGTTCTCATTAGAACCTCCTCCCTTTTTCATTTCTGTTTTATGGCTCTTTCAAGACTATTTCACTTATTTTGCACCCATCGTTAATCATAGGTGGGCCGCTCCTGCCCATCGGGGCTTGGAGAAATAGATTGGGCTGCACGATGCTTCCACGCAGAGCTGATACCGACCGCACATTAGTACTGGTAATCTGCTTTGAAGGTCTAAGCCTGCCAAGGAAAACTGCTGCGAGTCGGCCCGTCCATGCTTGTAAACCCTATTGGTTTCATTGGGCGGCAGGGATTGAGATGTCATTTCATCTCAATGTCGGGTAAAAGTCCCACAAAATTGGAAGCAACGCCTCCAAAATGACCTAAATAGTGTTGGCGGGGACGTTAAACCTCAAATCAAACAAAGTAATCAGAGGTGGACAAAAACCAGAGAAACCCAAAGAAAATCCATCTGGCCTTCCATTGCAGAACCTGGCACCCACAGGTGACCCGAGCAAGTGTCAAACCCACAACAGTGATAGACCTAATGATCAACAGTCAGTGTGTGTGTGAATTCGGGTTTAACGTCGCTTTCAACATTTTTTCAGTCATATCACGACGGTGTCTGGTTGCGACAGGGAACTCAATGCTCACTTTTATAGTGCTGCCTCACTGAAGTATCATGTCCCAGACACATTACATGATACCACACCCAGTCATATTATCCTGACACTGGGTCGACCAGTCCTAGCTCTACCCCATAAATCTGAGTGCCAAGCGAGGAGCAGCTAGTACCATTTTTAACGACTTTGGTATGTCGCGGCCCGGGATCTAACCCATGACCTCCCGTTCCCCGGAGCGGACACTCTACCAACTGAGCTATCGGGGCCGGTAATCAACAGTAAGAACCACTAGGTTACAGAGTTGAGGCAGTTCTAATATGTACCCACAATCTATGTTTATGACAAAAATACGGGAAAAAGTGTATACCCTTGTAAACCCTTGCTAAAAAATATAGATTACAGGTGCTCATTAGAACCGCCTCATTGAGGTGGTTGTGCAAAACCACAATGGTCAACAGTGAAAAGTGATAATTGTAATACCAGCAAATGATAACAAGAGTTGTCAGAAGACAACATAGCTCGCCTTTGGGGGCCTAAGATGGATGAGGGCAAGTTATCAAAATTTTTTCTTCTGTAAAAAAGCCCAACAGACTGCAGCAAATGAAAGAAAACCAAAAAGTACCCCTTATAATCCTGTTTTCAAGCCTTTCCGTTGTAAAAAAAGATGAAAAAGAAATCTATGTTTAATAAAAAAAAAAAATTCTACAAACTTCCAAGTAATATCAAGGCATCACAGACGATACAAATCCCCTCGTGCAAGACAAATTAAAAAAAGCCTAGCCTAGCATTTGTGTAAAATTACATTATATCCATCAATAAATGTAGGTTCTTAAGAGTGATAACAAAGTTTTTCTAAAAATTGCCACAGTGACCTTGACTTTGAGCCCCAGGCCCTGAAAGTTGAACTGACTCAAGATATTATCATACCCAACATTTGTATGAAGTTATCTTAAAATCCATCAATAAATGTGGACACTAGAGCAATGATCAAGTTTTTCTAAAAAATAGCCACAGTGACCTTGGCCTTCAGCCCCTGACCTGGAAAGTCAAAGTCACTCAAGATATCATCATACCAAACATTTGTGTCAAGTTATATTAAAATCCATCAATAAATGAAGGTGCAAGAGCGATGACAAAGTTTTTCTAAAAATAGCCACAGTGACCTTGACCTTCAGCCCCAGACCCTGAAAGTCAGACTCACTCAAGATATCATCATACCCAACATTTGTCTAAAGTTAGATTAAAATCCATCAATAAATGTAGGCACTAGTTTTTCTAAAAATAGCCACAGTGACCTTGACCTTCAGCCCAAGACCCTGAAAGTCGAACTCGCTCGATATATCATTCCCAACATTTGTGTAAAGTGACATTAAAATCCATTCATAAATGTAGGCACTAGAGGGTTCACAAAGTTTTTCTAAAAAATAGCCACAGTGACCTTGACCTTCAGCTCCAGAACCTGAAAGTCAAAGTCCCTCGAGATATCATCATACCCAATATTTGTGTGAAGTTATATTAAAACCCATTCATAAATAAAGGCACAAGAGCGATGAAAAAGATTTTCTAAAAATAGCCACAGTGACCTTGACCTTCAACCCCAGACCCTGAAAGTTGAACCCGCTTGATATATCATCATACCCAACATTTGTGTGAAGTTATATTAAAATCCATCAATAAATTAAGGTGCAAGAGCGATGACAATGTTTTTCTAAAAATAGCCACAGTGACCTTGACCCCGTGACCTGAAAGTAGTGACCTTGACCTTAAGCCCCGGACCCTGAAAGTCAAAGTCACTCCAGATATCATTATACCCCACATTCGGGTGAAGTTATATTAAAATCCATCAATAAATGAAGGCGCTAGAGCGATGACAATGTTTTTCTTAAAATAGCCACAGTGACCTTGACCTTGAGCCCCAGACCCGCTATGTTTTTAAAAAGAAAAAAAAAGAAGAAAAAAAAAAAAAAAAAAAAAAAACATGCCTCCCCTGGGATTTGAACTCACGCAGCTTGCAGGTAAAATTTAACACAGGGAAATAAGGGAGGTAATACAGAGGAAAATATTAACTTCTCAAAAAGTCCAATTTAAGCCAAAAAACCTGAAAAATGAAGTACAATGATAATGTTAAATATTGTTTTTTACCAAATTTATATTATATTTTCAAAACTAGAATTTGTTTTTCTACAAAAACACAGATGTCTCCCCCGTTTTTGACTGCTAAGTATAACCTTGACATTGGAGGTATTGAGCTGGGTCTTGTGTGCAACTCATCATCTAATGAAGATGAACATTTCTGCATAGTAACTTTAAAAATGTTCAACGAAAAATAAAAAAGTTATTGGCCGTAAACCAAAAAAGCACTTTTTTACCTTTAACCTCTAAGTATGGTCTTGACCTTTGAGGTACAACACATCGTCTCATGATGGTTAACATTTCAAGTAATTTCATAAACCATCAAAGAAAAAGGAAGTTATTGACTGTCCCTTTTTTACCTTTGACCTCTAGGTATGACCTTGATATTGGAGGTATGGACCTTGGTCTTGCAAATGACTCATGGTCTAATGACGGTGAACATTTCTGCATGGTTACTTTATAAAGTCCATCCAGAAATAAAAAAGTTAATGACTGGACACACAAAACAAAAAACAAACTTTTTTTACCTCTGACCTCTTAGTATGACATTGATCTTGGAGGTACGGACCTGGGTCTAGCGTGCACCACATCGTCTCATGATGGTTAACATTTCTGGCAAGTAATTTCACAATCTATCCAGGAAGAAGAAAGTTATTGACTGAACACTAAAAAAAGGCCCCTTTTTGTCCTTTGACCTCTTGTCCTTTGACCTTTTGTCCTTGACATTTGAGGTACCAACTTGGGTCATGCACGCAACACATAGTCTCATGAAGGTTAACATTTCTGCCAAGTAATTTCAAAATCCATCTAAAAATAAGAAAGTTATTGACAGAACACAAAAAAGGCCCCTTTTTTTACCTTTAACCTCTATGTATTACCTTGACCTTTCAGGTACCAAACTGGGTCATGCATGCAACACATCATCTCATTGTGGTTAACATTTCTGCCTAGCAATTTCAAAATCCATCTAAAAATAAGAAAGGGATTGACCAAACATGAAAAAAGGCCCCTTTTTTACATTTCACCTCTATATATGACCTTAAGATTTTAGGTACCAAACTGAATCATGCATGCAACACATCGTCTCATGATAGTTAACATGTTTGCCAAGTAACTTCAAATTCTATCTAAAAATAAGCAAGTTATTGACAAAACCCGAAAAAAAGGCCCCTTTTTTACCTTTGACCTCTAAGTATGACCTTGACCTTTGAGGTACCAAACTGGGTCATGGACGCAACACATCTTCTTATACTGATTAACATTTCTGCCAAGTGATTTCAAAATCCATCTCAAAATAAGAAAGTTATTGACCAAATACGAAAAAAAGGCCCCTTTTTTTACCTTTGACCTCTAAGTATGACCTTGACCTTTGAGGTACCGACCTGCCTCATGCGCACCACACATCGTCTCATGGTTGTTAATAATTATGCCAAGTAATTTTAAAATCCATCTCAAAATAAACAAGAGGGCCATGATGGCCCTGGATCGCTCACCTGATCCATAGAGTAACAAGTGGGACCCGGGGAGGGCCATTATTAACCCCAGGGCTATAATGTGCATAATGTTCAGAGACGTCTAAAAAGGTGAAGCTTCATGCCAAATATCAACAAAGGCTATAATTTGAACAATCTTGGCAAAGGTCCACTAGATATGCTACATACCAAATATCAAAGACGTGGGCCTTGCGGTTTCAGAGATTTTTATTAAAGATATTCCCTACATAAGCCTATATAAAACCAAATGGCTCCAGGGCGGGGGCATTTTTGGCCTCAGGGCTATAATTTAAACCATCTTGATAGAGGTCCACTAGAGGAAGCTTCACACCAAAGACCATGGCCTTGCGGTTTCAGAAGAAGATTTTTAAGGAATATCTCTATATAAGTCTATGTAAAACCAAAGGGCCCCAGGTCGGGGGCAGTTTTGGCCCTAGCACTATAATTTGAACAATCTTGGTAGGGGTCCACTAGATGAAGCTTCATACCAAATAGCAAAGACCTGGCCCTTGGGGTTTCCGAGGAGAAGATTTTTAAAGATTTTCCCCATATAAGCCCATGTAAAACCATAGGGCCCGGGGCGGTGGCATTTTTAGCCCAAGCACTATAATTTGAACAATCTTGGTAGGAGTCCACTAGATGAAGCTTCATACCAAATAGCAAAGACCTGGGCCTTGCGGTTTCAGAGAAGAAGATTTTTAAAGATTTTCCCTATATCAGCCCATTTAAAACCAAAGGGCCCCGCCGTGGGGGGGGGGGGGGGGGGGGGGGGGGGGGAAAGAAGGACCATGGCCGTGTGGGATGAAGCTTCATACCAAATATCAAAGACATGGGCCTTATTGTTTCAGAGAAGAAAATTTTTAAAGATTTTCCCTATATAAGCCCATGTAAAACCAAAGGGCCCCGGAGCGGGGGCGTATTTGACCCCAGCACTATAATTTGAACAATCTTGGTAGGGGTCCCCTAGATGAAGCTTCATACCAAATATCAAAGACCTGGGCCTTACGGTTTCAGAGAAGAAGATTTTTAAAGCTCTTCCCTATATAAGCCCATGTAAAACCAAAGGGCCCTGGAGCGGGGGCATTTTTGGCCCCAGCACTATAATTTGAACAATCTTGGTAGGGGTCCACTTGATGAAGCTTCATACCAAATATCAAAGACCTGGGCCTTGCGGTTTCAGAGAAGAAGATTTTTAAAGATTTTCCCTATATAAGCCCATGTAAAACCAAAGGGCCCCGGAGCGGGGGCATTTTTGGCTCCAGCACTATAATTTGAACAATCTTGGTAGGGGTCCACTAGGTGAAGCTTCATACCAAATATCAAAGTCCTGGGCCTTACGGTTTCAGAGAAGAAGATTTTTAAAGATTTTCTCTATATAAGCCCATGTAAAACCAAAGGGTCCCGGAGCGGGGGCATTTTTGGCCCCAGCACTATAATTTGAACAATCTTGGTAGGGGTCCACCAGATGAAGCTTCATACCAAATATCAAAGACCTGGGCCTTGTGGTTTCAGAGAAGAAGATTTTTTAAGTTTTTGGTGAAAAAAATCTGTTTTTGGCTCCTATGACCTAGATGTTCAACGGACCGGAACCATTTGAACAACTTTGAAAGGGGACCACCTAAGGATCATTCCTGTGAAGTTTGGTCAAAATCCGATTAGTGGTTTAGGAGGAGATGTCGTTTAAAGAATTGTTTACGGACGGACGGACGGACGCACGGACGGACGGACGCACAGACGCACGACGGACGAAAAGTGATCCCAAAAGCTCACCTCGTCACTACTTGACGGTGAGCTAAAAAGTTATTGACCTAATACGAAAAAAAAGGCCCCTTTTTTGACCTTTGACCTTGAAGTATGACCTTGACCTTTGAGGTACCGACCTGCCTCATGCGCACCACATATCGTCTCATGGTTGTTAATAATTATGCCATGTAATTTTAAAATCCATCTCAAAATAAGAAAGTTATTGACCAAATACGAGACCTCTAAGTATGACCTTGACCTTTGAGGTACCGACCTGCCTCATGCGCACCACACATTGTCTCTTGGTTGTTAATAATTATGCCAAGTAATTTTAAAATCCATCTCAAAATAAGAAAGTTATTAACCAAATACGAAAAAAAGGCCCCTTTTGTGACCTTTGACCTCTAAGTATAACCTTGACCTTTGAGGTACCGACCTGCCTCATGTGCACCACACATTGTCTTATGGTTGTTAATATTTTTGCCACTTAATTTTAAAATCCATCAGAAAATAAGAAAGTTATTGACCGACATGATTTGCCCATACATATATACATACTGACAAACTTCCAAGGGAGATAATTCAGAAAGTATAAATGCGAGAGTTATAGTTCTTGTGCACTGCACGTCGAATAATGCTGATAAATATTTATACCAAGTTTCGTGAAGATAGCTGTAACGGTTTTCAAGTTATAGAGCGGACACGAATGTGTGACAGACGGACAGACGGACGGACAGACAGACGCCCGGGGGAAAAACAATATGTCTCTGTGAAAAAAATTTTTTTCGGGGAGACATAATAAACTAGTAAAACATCACATATAAGAGCTTGCAGGTAAACTTTAACCAAATGTGGACGCCGACGCCGGCGCTGACAACGGACGCCCGGGGGTATGGCAATAGCTCCCCCTTACTTTCGTAAGGCGAGCTAAAAATGAATAAATAAATACATTTGTAACAAAAGAGCAAAATACATTGCATAAATAAATATTATATCGGGGATGAAAGTAAAATGCATGCTATATTATGATTTTCGCCAGTTCAAAGGTTTTTTCACACCTTTTTCAAGAAAACTGAAGTTACGTTTCTCTTTGGAAAAATATCTCACTTCTTAGGAAAAATTTTCACTTTCAGGCACAGCAAAAGATTCAGCAAATCTTTTTTTCCAATAATTTTTAGCCCCAAAACATGGTAGTCTAAATGGTTTCCCCGCTTTTGGGTGAGGGGGAGACATAATGACACCTACCTCCTGTATGAATGTTTTGGCCATTTTTCTGAGTACATCTGGGGCAATCTTAGGGACCCGCTCTCCGTACTCTCCTATCAGCCATAATATACTGGCTCTAGCCATGGGCACATTGATGTTATCAACCATTCTTGCCATGTGAATAATGATATCCTTGTGAGTGGAAGTCTGAAATTAGAATGACATCACACAATTAACCCTTATCTTGCTGTTCACGACAACCCCTATCTTTGGAAACAGTGTAGATCCAGATCAGATGGCTTCTGAAGAAGTCATCTGATCAGGATCTACACTGTTTGGCATTCAGCTTATGAATTTGCAGCAATAAACTACATTGAGTAATTTGATTGGTTGATAGACAGAAATGGGTGTGGCTTAAATGAATATTCAGCAAGATAAGAGTTAATGCACTGATACACCACAACCTTTTACTATGGTCATTCTCTCCCTTCCACTGATTCAAGAAGGGCAGTTGTCAGTTTCTAGCGAAAGAATGTGCTCTGTACTGGTTAATCGCTTATGTATAACCACGCTCAGGAAAAGTGTGGATAGGTAAACTGACCAGCTCAAAAATTACCTAAATAGGGTTGACTGGGCCATTGACCTCTGAAACGAACAAATTAACAAACACCACAACTTCATTATAAACTGTTCATTATAACACAACCTCAATATAACACTCTTTGTTATAACACAACCTCATTATTACACCATTCTTTATAACACTGTTTGGGATATAATATGTTTCAAGATGGCCTTCTTGTCTCAGACAATAAGATTTTTAAAAGTTTTCCCTATTAGGGTCTATGTAAAATATAAGACCCCTATGGTGTGGCCAATTTTGGCCCCAGGGCTATCATTTGAATAACTTTGGTGGTGGTCCCTTAACTGAAGCTACAAAATATCAAGCTACATACCGTATGTCGCACTGGAGTGGGCAGCAACAGTATCTTTTGCATTGGTTGCAAGCTCTGGGTACACAAGAAATGCAGTGGGCTCAAGCCCTAAAAAGAGGACCCTGATCATAGGTGAAAATGGTACCAGGAAACTTCACGTCCCTAAGACAGCAGAACACAAAGGGAAATCCAAGTCCGACCTGACAAGTGGTAGCCTCATTTTGCTACCTAGGAGACATGCTCTCTGTAGCTGGTGACTGTGATCAAGACACATGGCCGTGTACAGCTCTTGTGTGCGGAGTACAATGATCCATGCCAGCGAGACCATTGACAGAACCAAACCTCCAACGTATGCAGCGGACTGACAGGGCAAGACTGCAAGACACTATCACCGTCAGCCCCAGTGAGCTACTGACACATATTGACATTTAGAATCTGGACCTCATTTTGAAGGAGAGGTGGCTTCGCTGGTATGGACATGTGGAGCATTCTAAGGGTGCAGTCAAGTCAGCCTTTTGACATACAGGTGACTGGAAAACAAGGGCCTTGGAGGCCCAAGATGACTTGGAAGCAGCTGAGAGAGAGAGAGAGATTGCAGAGAATAGAAGCTATGAGCTATCGACCCTCATGATAGACATACCTCAAGATCTGGTATGAGATCTGCCATGCATGCAGCAAGAAAGCAAGAAGATTTTTAAAGGTTATTCCCTTATATAAATCTATATAAAACAAGTGAGCTCTGGGGCAGGGCCATTTTATGCCCCAGGGTTATAATTTGAACCATCTTAGTAGAGGTCCAAGAGATGAAGCTACATACCAAATATCAAAGACCTGGGCCTTCTGGTTTCAGACAAGAAGATTTTTAAAGGTTTTTCCCAAAAAGGGTCTATGTAAAACATGTGACCCTAGGGGAGGCAAAGTTTGACCCCAGGGTGATAATTTGTGCAATTTTGGTAGAGGTCCTTAAGGTAAAGCAACATACCAAATATCAGTGACCTGGGACTTCTGGTTTCAGACAAGAAGATTTTCAAAGGTTTTTGCTAATTTGCACCTATGTGTTACCATGGCAACCAGAGTTCTGCATGGAGCAACTTTGAAAGAGGACCACCCAAAGATCATTTCTGCCAAGTTTGGTCAGGATCTTTTCAGTGGTTTAGGAGTAGATGTTGCTTAAAGGAATTGTGAATGGACAGAGGGATGGACACGACGACGGACGGTGACCAATCACAATTATAGCTCCCCATGAGCCTTCGGATCAGATGAGCTAAAATGTGATATTTTTCTTTTTCTGCTCAAAATATAGATTGTGTGTACTCGTTAGAACGGCCTCGTCAATTTAAAGCAGAAATAAGAAAAATGAGGTTTACTCCTGTAAACCCCAGTTTTACTATAAAAAAGTGGGGTTCAAGGGGGTCAAAATTATATAGGTGTGTTTTTTGATGCATTCTTTCATATTTCCAAAATGATGATGGCCCTGTCCATAGGGGCTTGGAGAAATAGATTAGGATGCATGATGCTTTCACTCAGAGCTGAAACTGACCACACGAGTACTGGTAAACCGCTTAGAGGATCTAAACCAGCCCAGGCAAAGTGGTGCTAGTCGGACCGTCCATGCATATAAACCCTATTGGTTTTATTGGGCAGCAGGGATTGGGATGTCATTTCATCTCAACACCATTTAGGTCATTTTGGAGACATTGCTTCCAATTTTGTGAGACTTTCACCCGAAATTGACATGAAACCACAACTGAATCCCTGCCGCCCCGTGAAAACTCTAGGGTTTATATGCATGGATGGTCCAACATGTTAGGTAAGTTTAGACCTGCTAAGCGGTATACCAGTCCTAATGTGTGGTTGGCTTCAGCTCTGCGTGGAAGCACCATGCAGCCTGATCTATTTCTCGAAGCCCTGATGGGTGGGGCCCCACATTAATTGAAGTATGAAAACATTATGTCTGAACATCTAACTGTAGGAATGTTTTCTATAACTGAGAATTTAAGAGGAATGGGAACACCTGGCAGATTTTTCCCACAATTTTTCAAAGGGAGACAACTTTGGGGACTTCCTGTTCACTTTTCTTTTAGCCCTGCACCACTGAAAAGGGGTCTACTCTTAAAGGAAAGAATCTGCTCCTGAGGAGCAAATTCTTTCCTTTAAGGGTTGACCCCTATTGACATGGGAGACAAAAATACTTTTGCAGGAGTTGCCTCCCCTGTAGGTGTTCACATTCCCCTTAAATGCCTTAAAGATTTTAAGTGTTGGGACAGACAGGCTTAAGCAAACAGTGCAGATCCAGATCAGACTGCTCCTTCAGTAGCAGTCTGATCTCGGTCTACACTGTTTGCCATTCTGTCTGCACTTTTTGGACTCCTTGCTGGATCATGAAACAAATTTGTTTAAATTTTAGGAGAATTACAGCAAGTCCTCAAGGTGTCCGAAATTTTAGGATTTTTAAGGTACTATCTGGTAACTTACCTGCATTTGTAGTAATTTCTTTATAACAACAACACTCTCAGCTACCACACTTTCTGTAAACAAATAGATGAACTTATTCATTTTTAGTAAGTACAAGTAGCAAAGGCAGTTAACGTAACCTATTTGGATCAAATGCAATCTTCCTCCTTATACAGTAAAATTCTGTGATTAAGACCACCTAAAATTAAGACAAAATCTAGATCTGTTCTTAAAAGCTTATTGAGAAGATTTTAGTTATTCTTTCTTTGTGTTTTCAACACCCAGTGTCTCCTCATGAGAGACCACCTTTGAGACTGTTCAAAAGTGGACAGTCCCAACTTTTGAACAGTCCCAAAGGTGGTCTTAATATAGGATTTTTACTGTATATAGAGTTCATTTCAAAAGTTGTGTTAAACTTATTTAGAAAATGTCTTAACTTTTTGCAAACAGTGTAGGCCCTGATCATGCCACACTCTGATCTGGGCCTTCTGAATGCCTACTGAACTGAATGGTATCTTCTCCCTAATATACAACAGGAATCCATTCGAACTTAAGGGGTGTCAATGTCAATTATTTTGAAATTTATTTTGACAAGAATTCTAGGTCCAGTATTTCTTTTTATTTTGCAAAGATCAGAATTCAGCCAAAAGCTATGCCATGCCTGTGATTGTAAATCTTGAGAAATGGACATAAACATCTTGCTAGGATTGACATAAATGATGACAGAATGACAAACAGATTGATGTAATTGATAACAGACTGACAAAACCTGTAATTGATAACAGACTGACAAACAGATTGTTGTAATTGATAACAGACTGACAAACAGATTGACTGACAAACAGATTAATGCAAATGATAACAGATTGACAAACATATTGACACAAAAAATGGCAGACTGACAAACATATTGTCACAAATGATGACAGACTGACAAACAGATTGATGCCAATGATGACAGACTGACAAACATATTGACACAAATGATGACAGACTGACAAACAGATTGATGTCAATGATGACAGACTGACAAACATATTGACACAAATGATGATAGAATGACAAACAGATTGATGTAGTTGATACAGATGGACAAACAGATTGATGCAACTGATAACAGACTGACAAACAGATTGACTGACAAACAGATTGGTGCAAAAGATGATGGACTGACAAACATATTGTCACAAAATAATGACAGACTGACTGACAAACAGATTGATGCAAATGATGACAGACTGACAGACAGATTGACACAAATGATGACAGACAGAATATATACGGTTAAGGGGCAGGGATCTGAATGGTTTCTGAGATATATGGCCTTTTGTGAAGTGAAGGGGTGCGGCATGGCCCCGGCGCAACCAGGAAGACCCCCAAATTGGTGTCTTGTTTGTTTGATTTGAGGTTTAACGTCCCCATCAACACTGTATAGGTCATTTTGGAGATGTTGCTTCCCATTTTGTGGGACTTTTACCCGACATTGAGATGAATTGACATCTCAAGCCCTGTTGTCCAATGAAACCAATAGGGTTTATAAGCATGGACGGTCCGACTAGCACCGCTTTGCCTGGGCAGGCTTAGATCCTCTAAGCAGTTTATCAGTATTCGTATTTGGTCAGACTCAGCTCTGCGTGGAAGCATCATGCAGCCCATCTATTTCTTCAAGCCCCGATGGGCGGGGGCGGTCCCCAAATTGGTGTCAATGAATGCAATATAATATGGTTTAGGAGTTGGAATCTGTAAGGTTTCCAAGATATAGGGCCTTTTATGAAATAGTGGCGGTGGTGAATGACCCCTGCACATCCCGAGGGACCCCCAGGTTGGTGTCACTAAATGCTTCTTATCAAAAGGAACAAGAAAATATATGGTTTTGGGGTAGGGATCTGAATGGTTTCTAAGATATAGGGCCTTTTGTGTAGTGGAGAGGTGGAGCAAGGCCCTGGCGCACCCCCGGAGACCCCAAAGTTGGTGTCAGTGAATGTATCTTTTCATAGGGAACAAGAATATGTATGGTTTAGGGGTGGGGATCTGTAAGGTTTCCAAGATATTGGGCCTTTTATGGAATGGAGGGGGTGGGGCATGACCCCAGCACATCCCGGGGGACCCCGCAAGTTAGTGTCACTGAATGCATCTTATCATAAGGAACAAGAATATATATGGTTTTGGGTCGGGGATCTGAATGGTTTCTGAGTTATATGGCCTTTAATGAAGTGGAGGGGGTGGGGCATGGCCCTGGCACCACCTGGAGGCCCCCATGTTGGCATAAAAGCATATGGCTGAGAGAGGTTTACTCAACGAACATCTATAAAAGTTTTGTCAAACTATCTGCAATGACTTGGCAGCAAATGTCATTTTTCAATTTTCCCCATTATAAGTCTATGGAAAATCTAAGTTGCCATAGCAACCAAACTAGAGCCGAATTTCATAAAACAAGAGGGCCATGATGGCCCTGGATCGCTCACCTGATCCATAGAGAAACAAGTGGGCCCGGGGAGGGCCATTATTGACCCCAGGGTTATAATGTGCATAATGTTGAGGGAGGTCTAAAAAGGTGAAGCTTCTTACCAAATATCAACTAAGGCTATAATTTGAACAATCTTGGCAAAGGTCCACTAGATGAAGCTACACACCAAATATCAAAGACCCGGGCCTTGTTGTTTCAGAGAAGAAGATTTTCCCAACATAAGCCTATGTAAAACCAAATGGCCCCGAGGTGGGGGAATTTTTGGCCTCGGGGCTATAATTTAAACAATCTTGATAGAGGTCCACTAGATGAAGCTTCACACCAAATATCAAAGACCTGGGCTATGCTGTTTCAGAGAAGAAGATTTTCAAAGATTATCTCTATATAAGTCTATGTAAAACCAAAGGGCCCCGGGGTTGGGGCATTTGTGGCCCGAGGGCTACAATTTGAACAATCTTGGTAGAGGTCCACTAGATGAAGCTCCATACCAAATATCAAAGACATGGGCCTTGCAGTTTCAGAGAAGAAGATTTTTAAATATTTCCCTATATAAGTCTATGTAAAACCAAAGGGTCTCGGGGCAGGGCTGTTTGGCCCCAGGGCTATAATTGGAACAATCTTGATAGAGGTCCACTAGGCCTTGTGGTTTCATAGAAGATTTTTAAAGATTTTCCCTATATATGTCTATGTAAAACCAAAGGGCCATGAGGCGGAAGCATTTTAGGTCTCAGGGCTAAAATTTGAACAATCTTGGTAGAGGTCTACTAGCTGAAGCTTCATACCAAATATCAAAGACCTAGGCCTTGTGGTTTCAGAGAAGAAGATTTTAAAAGATTTTCCCTATATAAGTCTTTGTAAAACCAAAGGGCCCCAGAGAGGGGTCATTTTTGGCCCCAGGGCTATAATTTGAACAATCTTGGTAGAGGTCCACAAGATGAAGCTTCATACCAAATATCAGACACCTGGGCCTTGCGGTTTCAGAGAAAAAGATTTTTAAAGATTTTCCCTATATAAGCCTATGTAAAACCAAAGGGCCCAAGGGCGGGGGCATTTTTGGCCCCAGCACTATAATTTGAACAATCTTGGTAGGGGTCCACAAGATGAAGCTTCATACCAAATAGCAAAGACCTGGGCCTTGCAGTTTCAGAGAAGAAGATTTTTAAAGATTTTCCCTATATAAGCCTATGTAAAACCAAAGGGCCCAGGGGCGGGGGCATTTTTGGCCCCAGCACTATAATTTGAACAATCTTGGTAGGGGTCCACTAGATGAAGCTTCATACCAAATATCAAAGACCTGGGCCTTGCGGTTTCAGAGAAGAAGATTTTTAAAGATTTTCCCTATATAAGCCCATGTAAAACCAAAGGGCCCCAGGGCGGGGGCATTTTTGGCCCCAGCACTATAATTTGAACAATCTTGGTAGGGGTCCTCTAGATGAAGCTTCATAACAAATTTCAAAGACCTGGGGCTTGCGGTTTTAGAGAAGAAGATTTTTTAAGTTTTTGGTGAAAAAAATCTATTTTTGGCTCCTGTGACCTATATGTGCAACGGACCGGAACCATTTGAACAACTTCGAAAGGGGACCACCTAAGGATCATTCCTGTGAAGTTTGGTCAAAATCTGATCAGTGGTTTAGGAGATGTCGTTTGAAGAAATTGTTTATGCACTCCCGCACGACGGACAAAAAGTGATCCCAAAAGCTCACCTCACGGTGAGGTAAAAACACAAAGCCTGTAAAGGCAAAATGGTGAATATTTCCAAAAACTCTCAGCCTCATAGAGCTTAAGGTTTTTTATGAGGAGATGATTTTTTAAAGTATTTTTTTCTTCTATTTTTTTCATTTTGGTTTCCATGGCAACCGAGAGAAATGATCAGTAGGCCTAAAATCATATGTAGTTTGCCTAAGGAACAATTCTATGAAAGTTTTGTCAAAATATCTGCAGAGGCTTGGCACAGCCTATCCTATAAGCTCCCCCAGAGCCTTCCGCTCTGGTGAGCTAAAAAAACATGAAAAATTATCCAGTCTGCATTAAGTTGAAACAAACATACTAATGACTTACCATCTCTGTTAGACATTAACAGAACAAGACCATTCAAGCAGGAGTCTGTCACCTCGGCAATATTGCTGGCACATCGTCCTATAGCCTGTATTGTTGCTGCTGCAAACTCTTTGTCTGTACTGGTCACATACGTCTGAAAACATTATCAGAAACATATCGTATGAATCCTAAAAATTCAGACACCTTGAGACACCTTGAGGACTTTGTTTGATTTGAGGTTTAACATCCCCGTCAAAACTGTCGTCATTTTGGAGATGTTGCTTCCAATTTTGTGGGACTTTTACCCGACATTGAGATGAAATGACACCTCAAGCCCTGTAGCCCAATGAAACAAATAGGGTTTATAAACATGGCCGGGCCGACTTGCACCGCTTTGCCTTGGCAGGCTTAGATCCTCTAACCGGTTTACCAGTACTCGTGTGTGGTCAGTTTCATCTCTGCGTGGAAGCATCATGCAGCCCATCTATTTCTTCAAGCCCTGATGGGCGGGGGCAGTGTGCAGACTGAATCACAAACAGTGTAGACCCTGACCAGACTGCTCCTTCAGGAGCAGCCTGATATACAGTGTAGACCCTGATCAGGAGCAGTCTGATCTGGGTCTGCACTGTTTGTTTAGGCCTATCTGTACCAAAAATTAAGTTTCATTACGGTAACTCCTGAAATGAAAAATGTTCAACCCTTAACCTGCTGTTCACAACAACCCCAACCTTTGCAATCTGATCAGGATCTTCAGTGACTGATATTCAGTTTGTGAATTTGCAGGAATAATTTACATCCAGTAATTTGATTGGTTCAAAGTCAGAAATGGCTAATCAGCAGGTTAAGGGTTAAGAGAAACCTTAGAACTTCATTTAGTTACTAGCAGTAGGGGTCCAGATCAAACTACTCATCTCAAAATATATACAGTAAAATTCCTATATTAAGACCACCTTTGGAACTGTTTAAGACCACTTTTGAACAGTCCCAAAGAGGATCTCTGACCAGAGGACACTGCATGCAGAAAACACAAAGAAAGAATAACTACAACCTACTAAATAAATTTTTATAGCAAAATTAGTCTTAATTTTAGGTGGTCTTAATAGCGGAATTTTACTATAGTTTGTGAAGAAGAAAGACCAAAAATGATCATTATTTTATATGATCTACACATTTATGTTTGGACATAAAATTAGGGGAAAGTAAATCAGAGGTTATGCAGTCAGGAATTTCGTTTCACAGCGATGTGTAAACAAAGTCATTAAATGTAATTTGTGACCATAAAATGGATAATTTACCTCCCCAAATGACAATTTTGAATACAGTTATCCCCTAAATACGAGGACTGTTCAAATATGAATGCAAGTAGAACATTTTCTCGTGCACTAATGTGAAAATCACCTGGATACAAATATCACAGCGTAGAAAAACATTTTACCTATACATTGATACCAAACCTGTTAAAATCTGTGCACTTTAGCCATGTATATCATTCGATAAACACTGTCTACTCTTGTATACTAATACAAAACATGGTTGGAAGAAGGTCAGAGTACGCCGTTGAAATACGGTCCTATATTAAGAATCGTTGTATTCTTGGTATATGGTGCAAAGACATTTTTGATGAAATATGTTCGGTTTATGGGCATAATGGAATGTCTTTTCCGAGAGTTTTTCGTTGGTGTAAGAAATTCAGCTGTGGGCTAGGCTCATCAGAAGATGCACCACATGATCGTCGGCCGAAAAGAGCAACATCTGCCAAGATGGTTGCTAGAGTGAAAGAAATAGTTGCTACCGATGCACGATACACCACTAGGCAAATAGGTAGTATGGTTGGCATCTCATTAGGAGCAGCTCATACAATTCTGAAACGGGATTTGAAAATGAGAAAGATCTGTGCTAGATGGATTCCCCATCTGTTGACAGATGAGCAGAAAAAGACACGCGTTCAGTGCGCCAAGAAGTTGCTTAAAAAGTTTCCAAATTACAATGCACGGTCTTTTACTAATGTCGTTACAGGTGACGAGACACGAGTTCACTTTCTTTAGCCAAAACGAAAGATTCAGAACAAAATATGGGCAACAAAGCATTGCAAAGCGGACCATGAGCGTCAAGAAGGTAATGTATGCCATATTCTTTTCAAATCAGGGCCCTGCTATTCAGGTTGCTGTGCCTAAAGGCAAATCTGTAAATGTGAAGTTTTACAAGAATAAAGTTCTTCGAAAATTGAAGAAATATTTCAAAGAACGAAGACCCGCAACTGGTTTGACCAATGTCAGATTGCTGCATGACAATGCGTCATCGCACAAGGCGTTCATTGTGCAAGACTATCTGAAGCAGGAAAAGGTTGTTGAACTCCCTCACCCCACGTATTCCCCTGACCTTGCCCCGTGTGACTTTTTTTTGTTCCCGCAGCTGAAAAAATACCTTTCTGGTCGAAAATTTGTACAGCGCAAACACCTCGGTTCTGCAATAGTCCAGTGCCTTCATAGTATACCTCAAAAAGACTACCAAAAAGACTACTTATATCTGTTAAAGGGGAATACTTGGAGGGGACAAAATAAATTTTTCATCGAAATCTATCAAAGAATCATTTTTATGTGCTTAGTTGCATTCATATTTGAACAGTCCTCGTATACTGTTGCAAAATTTCTGACGTTATCCAATCAGAAGTCATGTTACATATGCAATTGCATTAGAATGGTTGTTTCTGCTTCAGATCCAAACAACAATGTTATAAGGATGTTGGGGTGAATTTACGTATATGATGTTGGTGAGCAAGAATAAAAAGCTAAAAGTTTGCTACAAAGAACACATAAAAGAAGGAAAATCGGAGACTCGGTTTTATTGAGTCTCTATATACACAGCAATATAGTTTGCAAGGCTGCATGCGCTTCCTAGAACTGGCTTAAGTCAATGTAACCAGAATGGACTCAATGATTCCAAAGGAAAAGAAAATATAATCTGTACTATGATGAAGCACAGGGAGACTTTTTACGGCCTCCACACGGCACTTAAGACTAGCTGCAGTGAGGTAAAATAAAAAGCTAAACAGTTGCCAACGTATAAAATAATGAAAATCGGAGACTTGCGGTTTTATTGAGTCTCTACATACACAGCAATTTAGTTTGCAAGGCTGCATGTACATGCCTCTCAGCACCGGCTTAAGCGATATTCAATTTTCAATGTAAGCAGATAGGGCTCAATGATTCCAAAGGAAAAGAAAATATATTCTTGCACACCAGACAAGGAAATCCGTGATTTTACCCTGGGATAGAAATTTATGTTCTGACCCTGGTGTTCCGACCCCAAATCGAATATAATCGCGTGTTTGATAAATGCACTGGTTGATTACAAACTCATGTGCGGCGTCGTCATGCGTGACGTCACTAAACATTCCTGTTGTGTCATCACAAAATGGCGGACGTCGGTAACCGAAGTGACAGCAGCATTAAAAATTTGCAATAGAAATGGAAGGTATGCAAGAAAAAGAATCCAATATGGGTGTGAGGGGTGGATAGAAAAATCTGTCCCTCGGGGTCACTGTCCGGCATCACTCGGCAAGCCTCGTGATGCCGGACAGTGTCCCTCGGGACGGATTTTTCAATCCACCCCTCACACCCATATAAGATTCTTATAATCTACACCATGATGAAGCCTATACTTGATAGGCCGTCTGTCAGAAATATACAAGCAGGAGCATTTCATCTAGTGAAAAACATATATATGTATTATTAACTTTATATTAGCTGACTTTGCCAAGGTCAGAAATATTCTTTCGTAGAGACTGATCATAAAACCTTTTCTGTGGTCATTCTCTTCATTCTGCAGATCATGAAACCTTTCTCATTACCATAACCGTGTGACATAGTGCATTTTTCTTATCTCCAAAATGGCTACTTGTTTGATGAAAATCCGGGATATTTTTCTTATTTTTACTCCAAACATAGGTTATGGGTGCTCGTGTGAACCACCTCGAGGCGGTTCTAACGAGTAACCACAACCTATGTCTTGGAGAAGAAATAAGAAAAATAATGTAAACCCCCGTGAACCAAAGTTTTTTTCTACATAAAGTGGGGTTTAGGGGGGTGTTTATTTCACGGACATGTTTACGTGATGTGTGGTCATTCTCTTCATTCTGCAGATTTCAAGGGCAGTTACTTGCCTGCTAAACCTGCTTAGTGTGTGAAGGTAAAATTCGTTACATACCTGCAGTTCTCTGAGTATTGTGGCAATGTTCGTCTCTGTGGCAAGGTTGGTTAAAATTTCAAGCTGTCGAAGAAAACAAAAATAATGTGGGTTTGTTACTTTGGAGACAGATGTTTTTTTTTTTTGTTGTTGTTGTTTAGGTTTTTTTTGTTCTTTTTGGTTGTTGTTGTTTTGTTGTTTTTTTTTGGGGGGGGGGGGGGGGGGGGTGGTGGCTTTACAGCCCTTTCATGATAATTTCATTTCATATACTTTGGGCAAATAGTTAATCTGAGGTAATTGAGAACCAGACCACCCGGAGAAAGACCACCCAACCTTCCGTTGCAGAACTTGATATCTCACATATGATCCAAACAAGGCTCGAACCAGCAGCTATGTTTGGAGTTTTGGAGGCCCAGTCAACACTATTAAGGTCATGTTTACCTAATCATTCTATCTCACCACATTTCTCCTGGGATGTTTCTAACAACTGGGCCCAGGCCAAAAGAACAAAGCATTTATTTAAAGCTAGAAAAAAGAAAGAAAGAAAGAAAGAAAGAAGAAAGAAAGATAGAAAGAAACTTCAATAAACATAACATTTGTTAATATATTTGCTTTAATAATGAACCGTGTAGAGCATTTCAGAAACCTATCCAATCACGAATACACACCTATATAATTTTGATCCCCCTTAACCCCATTGTTAAAAAGTAAAACTGGGTTTACAGGGGTGCACATTAATTTTCTTATTTTGGCTTAAAATCATTGACTGTGGTAGTCGTTAGAACTGCCTCCCACAGGCGGTTCTTATGAGTACCATAATCTATGTTTTGAACAGATATATTGGAAATATCAGAATTTTTATCTAAAATTTTCAATTTTTTGGTGGTAAAATTTTCAATCTATTTGAGTAGGCTATTTTCGTACTTCAGAAAAAGGTCCAGAGACAGCTTACAATATTTGCCATTTTGTTGGTAGTCTGACTTTCTTATCTGGTCACAAGTGCAGACATCACGAAAACACGCTTTCATAATTTTGACGCCCTTGAACCCCAGTTTTATATTGTAAAACTGAGGTTCACAGGGGTATACCTTATCTTTCTTATTTCTGCTCTAAAATATAGATTGTGGCTACCGGTTAGAACCGCCTCGATGAGGCGGTTTTAATGAGTACCAACAATCTGTATTTTGAGCAGAAATAAGAAAAATATCCTAATTTTTCATCCTAAAACTTAAGTTTAGTCGGTGGTAAAGTTTACAATGTATTTGTATCAGCGTGTTTTCGTAATGAGATATTTTCGGTTGCTACAGGGTTTATCTTGTCGTCAATATTTTTATACTACTCCCATAGGCTCTGACATTTAATGTCATTATTAGCAATGGCTATCTACATAATCACAGAATCTTGACGACAGTTCCAGATAAGGACAAATGAGGATCCTCTATTTAAACCCATCAAACAGCTTGAAATGTACATAATGAATGAGAATTGGAATTCTTACATGCTTTTCAATGAATGATAGAGATTTATCAGTGAAATATAAATCGATATTTTCACTGTTTCAAACAGTGAAAATACGATTTTTTATTTTTCACTGTTTGGGACTTTTTTCTTCAAATCTAACTCTAATTTCAATTTTATCTTTGTCAGATTACTGAACAATACTGAAATGTGTTCTAATTGACGCAAAGCCCGTTCATGTGGGACGGGGACGTTACTGACGTCATTTATGACGCTGACGTCACGTCTTTTGTCGCGCGACGTTAGACTTGCCAGCAACTTCTTTGGAAAACTACTCTCTCAATTATTTCATTAATCATTCATAATAATACCATCCCAGGCCATTTCTCAGGTGCAAACTTTCAGTTTACACCCAATAGTATACCCACTAAACACGATGGACACCACTAAATTGACGCGAAACGAACAGGAACAAAGATAATTTTCTCCGAATGTGAGCGACACCATTAAAAACGCTAAATATTGCCTTTTGAAGCATGTAAGAAACAGAAAATTTGATTTTTTCAGTGCAAGATCAAATTTTATTTCACTCATGAACACCAAAACTGCTATTTTCACTCGTGGCTACGCCACTCGTGAAAAAAACAGTTTTGGTGTTCATTCGATGAAATAAAATTCGATCTTACACTGAAAAAATCAAATATCCTCTATTTATTTGATCATAACATCTCCGCCAAAATTAACGTATCAGGATAGATATAGTATCCTACCTTCAACAACTTGATGTGTGTAGGATCATTGGACCTGACATAGAAACTCTTAAGGAAGGGCTCAAACATCCCCTGAAAGACAAAAGGTAGCATGTGGACAGGTAACGTTTTTTTTCAGCAAAAATAGCTGCTCACATTTTTTTCTGCAAAAATATTAGTGTGTGTGTGTGTGAATTCGGGTTTAACGTCGCTTTCAACAATTTTCCAGTCATATCACGACGTTGTCTGGTGGCGACAGGGAGCTCAATGCTCACGTTTATAGTGCTGCCTCACTGAAGTATCATGTCCCAGACACATTACATGATACCACACCCAGTCACATTATCCTGACACTGGATCGACCAGTCCTAGCTCTACCCCGTAAATCTGAATGCCAAGCGAGGAGCAGCTAGTACCATTTTTAACGACTTTGGTATGTCGCGGCCCGGGATCGAACCCGAGACCTCCCGTTCCCCGGAGCGGACACTCTACCAACTGAGCTATCTGGGCCGGTTGCAAAAATATTAGTATATTTGCCATATTTAATCATCAAAATTTTAACATGTTAACTAACGACATCATTAGTTTTGAACAACTGGCCCCAGTTTTAGAGAACTAAAATTACCCAAAATAATCACATCGCTACGGATAAGGAGCTTTTTCATCTGAAAAGTGCTGATAATTTTCTTATTTCTGCATGAAAACATATGTTGTGGGTACCGCCCTTAGGGGCTTCTAATGAGTACCAACAACATATGTTTTTGTGCAGAAATAAGAAAAATAATTTGAGGATATGCCCTTCTTATCTGGGGTTATTAATACAGTAAAACCTGCCTTAGTGGCCACCTCTATTAAGCAAGCAACCTGTCTTAAGCAAGCAGGCATTCAGTTCCCGAAAAGGGAAAATCCATTAAGCTTCACCTGCATTAAACAAGCACCTGTCTTAAGCAAGCACTTTTTGAATATCCCATAGGTGCTTGCTTAATACAGGTTGGACTGTAATTCTAACACAGGGCGCCTATATAGGCAATGGAAAATAACTGTGTTTTATTCTGCAACAAATCACAGCTCGGAAGAGCGTGACGAGTGACGTCATTAAAAACTGCAAATTTATGACGTCACTAGTCGATTTCCTTGACGTTAGTAGGTGTAACGTCATATTCTCGCATCGAAAATGTTAGAAAAGGATATAAATGCATGTGTTTCAGTCGAGAATTTTAGCGGGATTTCTTCTAACAATGGCGAAAAGTTGTGAGATTTTGAAGGAAACAACAACATTATTGCCGATTGTCAGCCTGTTAGAATCGAAATAGATCAGCTCTAGTTTGTGATTTGTTGAATAATAAATCACAGTTTGTCGGTCAGTTGTAAGTAGACAAATCACGCGCGCTACGCGCTCGTGATTTGTCTACTTTACGACTGACCTCCAAACTGTGATTTATTACTCAACAAATCACAGTTAGAGCTGATCTACTTCTTAATCATCAATTCAACACTGTGTCTGCTCAACAAATTCTTACCTTCTGATTTATAGACATGGTAGCAATGTTGCTGAGAACCACGTACTGGACCTCCCTGCAAATATAAGGTGCCATTCAGTCACACAGATACGTAGTAAGCATATGGATTTAAGGTTGTTGGTTGGTGTGTTTGACTGCCTAGTCAAGTATTTATATTTTTGACTGGCCACAAAACTGAGATATTTTTCTTATTTTTATCATATGACGTTGCGTCTGAGAGTGAAATAACGCCATGTAATATTTTCGATAATCCACTAGTGGATTAAATATACAAATTAGCTAGATACATCCCGTAACGTTACATGTACTACGTCCTTAACGACGTCGTGTTAACTAATGGCAGAATATTGATATTTTTGTAAACAATCGTGGATAAAATGCGTTTTAAATGTATATGATAAATAGAATCTTGCATTCGTGCTCATGTATTATTGAATTTATTAAACTCGTTGAGGAAAAGGGATAAAATGCTTGGCACAGCCTCGCATTTTATCCATTTTCCTCAACTCTTTTAATAAATTCAATAATACATGATCACTTATGTAAGATCCTCTATATACACCACAACTTCATTATAACACAGTTCGTTATGACAAGGTTTTGAATATAACATGGTTTCAAGATGGATTGCAAAAATGTGAAGATTATATAGAAAAATATGACAATTTTTGGTCATTTATTCATATAATCTTCACATTTTGGTTTGGATATAACATGGTTGTTTAACTTACATGGTTTCTGCTTTGGACCCCAACAATAGTATTATAAACAAGAGGCCCATGGGCCACTATGCTCACCAGAGCTCAGGTGGGCACTGCCCAATTGCAGCCATGTATTTTAACATGATATCATTTTAATCTGCCAAATGAACCCCCATATCAAAATGAGCACCCATGTGGACTCAGTATATGAAGCTTTAGGCCTTTTATGAAGTAGAGGGGGTGGGGCATGGACCCAATGGAGCCCTGGTAGGTATCACTAAATGTGTCTTATCACAAAGAACAAGAATATATATGGTTTAGCAGTGGGGATCTGCATGGCTGGAGATATAAGTGGAGAGGTTGGAGCATGCCCTGTCGTTCCCAGGAAAGCCCAAGATTGTTGTCCCTAAATGTGTCTTATCATAAGGAACAAGTATATATATGGTTTAGGGGTGGGAATCTGAACGGTTTCCAAGATATCCTTTCATGAAGTGGAAAGGAGAGGACTGGCCCCTGCGAACACCCCTACAGTAGGTGTGCTAATAGTAAGGAATAAGAACATATATGAATATGGGGTGGGGATTTGAATGGTTTCTGAAATATATGGCCTTTTATGAAGTGGAAGGGCAGGGCACATTGCCTCAGCACAAAGAGACCCCCAAGTTGGTGTGACTGAACAAGTCTTATCAAAGGAACAAGGATATATATGGTTTAGGGGTGGGGATCTGAACTATTTCTGAGATATATGGCTTTTAATGAAGTCAAGCGGTGGGGCAAGGCCCGGGCATGCCCCGGGGACTCACAAGCTGGTGTCAATGAATGCGTCTTATCATAAGGAAGATGAATATATATGGTTTAGGGGTTGGGCTCTGAACAGTTTCTGAGATATAAGGCCTTTTGTGAAGTGAAGGGGTGGGGCAAGGCCCAGGGAGACCTACAGGTTGGTGTCAATGAATGTGTCTTATCATAAGGTACAAGATTATATATGGTTTAGGGGTGGGGATCTGTAAGGTTTCCGAGATATTGTGATATTATGAAATGGAGGGGGTGGGGCATGGCCCCAGCACATCCCTGGGGACCCCCAGGTTGGTGTCACTGAATATGTCTTATCATAATGAACAAGAACATATATGGTTTAGGGGTGGGGGATCTGAACAGTTTCTGAGATATATGGCCTTTTGTGAAGTGAAGGGGTGGGGCATGGCTCTGGCACACCCCGGAAGACCCCCAATTTGGTGTCAATGAATGTGTCTTATCATAAGGAGCAAGAATATATATGGTTTAGGGGTGGGGATCTGTAAGGATTCCGAGATATTGGGCCTTTTATGAAATGGAGGGGTGGGACATGGCCCCGGCACATCCCGGGGGACCCCCAGTTTGATGTCACGGAATGGGTCTTATCATAAGGAGCAAGAATATATATGGTTTAGGGGTGGGGATCTGTAAGGATTCCGAGATATTGGGCCTTTTATGAAATGGAGGGGTGGGACATGGCCCCGGCACATCCCGGGGGACCCCCAGTTTGATGTCACTGAATGGGTCTTATCATAAGGAACAAGAGTATATAGGGTTCAGGGGTGGGGATCTGAATGGTTTCTGAGATATTGGGCCTTTTATGAAGTGGAGGGGGTGGGGCATGGCCTCGGCGCATCCCGGAGGACCTCCAGGTTGGTGTCACTGAATGCGTCTTATCAATAGGAACAAGAATATATACGGTTTAGGGGTGGGGATCTGTTAGGTTTCTGAGATATAAGGCATTTTATGAAGTACTTGGGGCAGGGCATGGCCCCGGCACAACCTACTGGACCCCCAGGTTGACATAAAAGCATATGGCTGAGAGAAGTTTACTAAAGGAACATTTCTATGAAAGTTTTGTCAAAATATCTCCAAAGGCTTTGTAGTTAATGCCATTTTTCAATTTTCCCCCATTATAAGTCTATGGAAAATCTAAGTTGCCATAGCAACCAAACTAAACAGCCGAATTTCATAAAAAACACAAAACCTGTAAAGGCAAATATGGTGAATATTTCCATAAACTCTCAGCCTCATAGAGCATACGGTTTCTGACGAGATGATTTTTTAAGTATTTTTTTTCTATTTTTTTCATTTTGGTTTCCATGGCAACCAATACAAATGAGCAGTAGGACTAAAATCATATGGCAGATAGAAGATTGCCTAAGGAATATTTCTATGGAAGTTTTGTCAAAATATCTGCAGCGGCTTGGCAGTAAATGCCATTTTTCAATTTTCCCCATTATAAGTCTATGGAAACTCTAAGTTGCCATAGCAACCAAACTAATGAGCCGAATTTAATAAAAAACACAAACTTTCAATCCCCCAACCCAAGGATGCTACAGATGAAATTTGGGCCCAATGGGCCCAGCGGCTTCAGAGGAGATGTCTTTTAAAAGTGACACGACGCAGATGGACAACTGCCTATCCTATAAGCTCCCACGGAGCCTTCGGCTCTCGTGAGCTAAATAAGAGGTTGGGGTGTACCCCAAATATAGTTTTTGGGTGCTCGTTATAACCACCTCTTTGAGGTGGTTCTAATGAATACCCACAATCTATGTCCCGGCAAACCCCAGTATTCTCTAATTTATTACGGAAACATGCCTTTTCCAACATATTTGTAAAATTTACTGCCCAAAAATGGAAGTTTTCAGATAAAAATACTGGTATTTTTCACATTTCTGCTCAAAACATAGGTTGTGGGTACTCGTTAAAACCGCCTTGCCGAGGTGGTTCTAAAGAGTACCCACAATCTATGCTTTAGAGCAAAAATAAGAAAAATACTGTATACCCTGTAAACCCAAGTTTTACAGTATAAAAGTGGGGTTTAAAGGAGTCAAAATTGTATAAATGTGTTTTCTTGATGAAAGTGTGGTCTAGAGGGGTGTTCATTGCACAAACATGGTATTGGGATGTGTTAGAACTGCCTCATTGAGACAACTCTGACAAGTACCCCTACATAGAGGATCTTACATGAGTTCTCATGTATTATTGAATTTATTAAACGAGTTGAGGAAAAGGGATAAAATGCGAGGCTTTGCCGAGCATTTTATCTCTTTTCCTCAACGAGTTTAATAAATTCAATAATACATGAGCACAAATGCAAGATTCTATTTATCATATAACATTTAAAACGCATTTTATTTACGATTGTTCACAAAAATGTCAACATTCCGCCATTAGTAAACCTGACGTCATTAAGGACGTCGTACATGTAACGTTATGGGACGTGTCTAGCTAATTTGCATATTTAATCCACTAGTGGATTATCGAAAATATTACACGGCGTTATTACATTCTCAGACGCGACGTCATATGATAAATATGTTTCTAACATGAAATATCAAAAACTATCCCTTAAACTTAATCCTAATTAGCTTCCTGCAAGGCTCATCTCAATAGGAGTCTAGTGTTTAACCCTTGTTCTGCTGAGCCCGGATATGCCTTTTCTTTGAAACAATGTAGATCCAGATCAGATGGCTTCTGAAGAAGCCATCTGATCTGGATCTACATTGTTTGTCATTCAGATTGTGAATTTGTTGTAATAATTTGCTACAGGTAACCTGATTGGTCGATAATCGGTAGTGGGTGTGGCATATATGAATATTCAGCAGGACAAGGGTTAATAGCTCAGTCAACAGGTCATATACAGCTGTTCAGTTTACCTATCCACACTTTTCTAAGACAGGCTTATCAGGTCTCATACTGACCAAGCTTTTCAAAGCCTGAAAGACCTGATTTTGCAGCCTTAACCCTCATCCTGCTGTACATGACGACCATTACCTTTGCCAACAGTGTAGATCCAGATCAGATGGCTTCTGGCATCTGATCAGGATCTACAAACACCTTTGCAAACAGTGTAGATCCAGATCAGATGGCTTCTGAAGAAGCCATCTGATCAGGATCTACACTGTTTGTAATGCAGTTTGTGACTTGAATACATGATATCAAATAATTTGATTGGTACATAGGCAGAAATTGGTGTAGCAAAATTATTTTATTCAGAGGATAAGTGTTCAATGGTCATTTTAAACATAATATAGGAGGAAAAATCAAAATCTAAAAATCCTGAAATCAAGAAAAAATCAAGAAACAATCAAGCCCTAAAAGCCTGAAATCCTGCATATGCCTGAAAAATATGAGGCCTGGCTTATACATAAGTGGTTAACCAGTAAACTACACAGTCTTTCCCCAGAAACTGACAACTGCCCTTCCTGAACCAGCAGAATGGAGAGAATGACGATAGACAAGATTTCGTAATCCATCTCCCTAAAGAATGTTTCTAACCCAGCAGGTATCAAACCTGCAACCTCCTGATCACCAGTCAGACACACATCTGACCAAGCTGCCAAGGCCACCAATTTTAACCATTATCTCGCTGAATAATTTATTTAGGCACACACATTTCTGACTCTGAATCAATCAGATTACTAGATGTAATTTCTTCCTGTAAAGTCATAAAATGAATGTCAAACAGTATAGATCCTGATCAGATAGCGTCTTCAGATGCCATCTGATCTGGATCTACACTGTTTGCAAAGGTAGGGGTTGTCGTGAACAGCAGGATAAGACTGCTTCAGATGCCATCTGATCTGGATCTACAGTTTGCAAAGATAGGGGATTGTTGTGTTCAGTAGGATATGGGTTCTTCAGAAGCCATCTGATCAGGATCTACACTGTTTGCAAAGGTAGGTGTTGTTGTGTTTGGCAGAATAAGGGTTCTTCAGAAGCCATCTGATCTGGATCTACAGTTTTTGCAAAGGTAGGTGTTGCTGTGTTCAGTAGGATAAGGGTTCTTCAGAAGCCATCTGATCAGGATCTACACTATTTGCAAAGGTAGGTGTTGTTGTGTTCAGTAGGATAAGGGTTCTTCAGAAGCCATCTGATCAGGATCTACACTATTTGCAAAGGTAGGGGTTTTCATGAACAGCAGGATAAGTTCTTCAGAAGCCATCTGATCTAGATCTACACTGTTTGAAAAAGGTAGGGGTCGTCATGAACAGCATGATAAGTGTTCTTAAGAAGCCATCTGATCGGGATCTACACTAATTGCAAAGGTAGGGATTGTCATGTTCAGCAGGATAAGGCTTCTTCAGAAGCCATCTGATCTGGATCTACTATTTGCAAAGGTAGGAGTTGTTGTGAACAGCAGGATAAGGCTTATCAAGTACCCACACTATATTTTGTAGAAAAATACAACACAAATCCTAAAATTATCCTCATTAATTGTACTTATTTGAAATAATGAAATCCTAAACGGTAAAAATAATAAACAATCTGTCTTACTTGTGACCTCTGAGCAGCCTGATAAGTGACTTGGCAACAGTCCCGACCTCTGACCTCGGGGCACAATGATGATAAAGCTGAGCTACAGCCATCACAACCTAAAAGAGTATAAGAATCTTATATGGGTGTGAGGGGTGGATTGAAAAATCCGTCCCGAGGGACACTGTCCGGCATCACGAGGCTTGCCGAGTGATGCCGGACAGTGATCCGGAGGGACGGATTTTTCTATCCACCCCTCACACCCATATTGGATTCTTTTTCTTGCATACCTTCCATTTCTATTGCGAATTTTTAATGCTGCTGTTACTTCGGTTACCGACGCCCGCCATTTTGTGATGACACAACAGGAATGTTTAGTGACGTCACGCATGACGACGCCGCGCATGAGGTTGTAATCAACCAGTGCATTTATCAAACATGTGATTATATTCGATTTGGAGTCGGAACACCAGGGTCAGAACATAAATTTCTAACCCAGGGTAAAATCACGGATTTCCTTGTCTGGTGTGCAAGAATAACAGTTACCATCGTTAAAACCATGTTAAACCAAACCCGTGCAATGCACTGCTTTATTGTGAGTAGTGTTATAAAGAGGTGTTTGTGTAAATTACAGAAATGATCCTAAGTATTGGGACAGACAGGCCTAAGCAAACAGTTCAGACCCAGATCAGACTGCTCCTTTACTGCTCCTAAAGGAGCAGTCTGATCAAAGTGTACACTGTTTGCCATTTTGCTTGCACATTTTGGACTCCTTGCTGGATCGTGGAACAAATTTGTTAAAATGTTAGTAGAATTACAGCAAACATGTTCTTGAAAGGGTTATCCTTTGGAAGCAAGGAATACACCACAGAACTAGAAAATAAGGAGTGAACATGTTCCCTGGGCCAGACTAGCTAGTTTTGGCCAACCAGGCCCCACCAGTGACCCTCAAACACCCCAAAATTCCACAATGGAATCAATGATCCCAAAGGACAAGAATATATAAACTACACTATGTTGCAAGTCTTCAAGTTGTCCGAAGTTTAGGACTTTTAAGGTATTCCTAGAACTACACTTCAAGTATCTTGAATGAATCTATGTTAAAAATACAGACAGAAAGATTTTAATAATCTATTACAAATATTGTACATTTTTATATTAACATGAATGTTTGCAGGCAGCATTATATGTCTTAACCCTTGTGCTGCTGAGCCCGGATATGTCTTATCTTTCAAACAATGTAGATCTAGATCAGATGGCTTCTGATCAGGATCTTCATTGTTTGTTATTCAGTTTATGAATTTGTCACAATAATTTGCATCAAGTAATCTGATTGGTTGATAATCAGTAGTGGGTGTAGCATATTTAAATATTCAGCAGGTCAAGAGTTAAAAGACACCTGACATTTCTTTTAACCCTTGTCCTGCTGAATATTTAAATATGCCAAACCCACTTACAATTATCAACCAATCAGATAACTTGATGCAAATTATTGCAACAAATTCATAAACTGAGTGTCAAACAATGAAGATCCTGATTCTTCAGAAGCCATCTGATCTGGATCTACATTGTTTGAAAGATAAGACATATCCGGGCTCAGCAGGACAAGGGTTAAATTATCACAATCAGCAAAAATGAGCAGTAATGTGCTCAAACGAAAACCAAATACTGATCTGTCATCCTCAGACCTCTCTTGTTCTATCTACACATTAATATTAGACTTGGACCATCGGAGTATAACTGCTGGTTTTCTTTTGCTCCAGCATTTCAGTGCTTTTTTGCTGTTGAGTCATCTCTGTGGTTGTTTGATTTTTGTGTCCACGGAGGTGTTGCACTGATGAGTTAAAAGGCCTTCATGCCGACGGAACAAATCATTTGTCTAAATCGCGACGGAAGTAAGGGCGAGGATTGTGGCCACGTAAAATCGATTTAAGCCACCCAGTGGAATTTGTTTCGCTGACCGTTCCAAGACTGTCTGTCGCGGTTTATTTTTGTTATGGTTTGTCTTTGGGTGTTTGTGTCGCTTATATTATTTTGTTTTGGATAGCCTGTTGGCAATTTTGTGAGAAAGTAACTGTCCTTTTCGGCTTTCTGCTATTGATGTTTCTATTAGGGTCTAATGTTTCATGTTTGTGTTTCTTTCCTTTTGGTGTCTCTGATGGGAACTGTGGGTTAATTGTATCGATTCCTGATCATTGCCGTCACTTCTATTTTGGTACCTAACCTGCGAGTAGCGGAAGGTATGAACCCACAGTGGGTATTTAAGCAAAGAAAAATAATCATAGCTTACTGCTGCATTTCTGCTGTTCAAGAGTGGCTTTGTCTGTCTCAGTAGCAGCCGGTGGTCTGAGTCCATTACAAAAGGCTTGGGTTTGGGTCTAGCCTCCACGCTTCCTTCACTTTTATCATCATCATCTTCATCATCTTTATCAGACTCATAAAATGGTCTTTCAGACTCATCCTGAACATTCTGCAAAATAGGGAGACATAGAGGATCTTACATGAGTGTTCATGTATTATTGAAAATATTAAACAAGTTGAGGAAAAGGGATAAAATGTGAGGCTTTGCCGAGCATTTCATATTTTTTTCTTTAACAAGTTTAATAAATTGAATAATACAGGAGCACAAATGCAAGATTATATTTATCATATGACATTTAAAACGCATTTTATTTACGATTGTTTAACAAAAATGTCAATATTAGTTAACGTGACGTCGCTAAGGTCTAAGGAATTCCTACATGTAATGTTACGGGACATATCTAACTTATTTGCATATTTAATCCACTACATCACGATAACACACCCATGCGCCATAGTGCATTTTATCACATCTCAAAATGGCTGCGTTTTGACGAAAATCCGTGACATTTTTCTTATTTTTACTGCAAACATAGGTTATGGGTGCTCGTTAGAACCGCCTCATTGAGGCGGTTCTAACGAGTACCCACAACCTATGTCTTGGAGTAAAAATAAGAAAAATAATGTTACCCCCGTAAACCCCAGTTTTCTACATACAAAGTGGGGTGTAAGGGGGTGTTCATTTCACGGACTGGTTCACGTGATGTAGTGGATTATCGAATTTATTATAAGGTGTTGTTACATTCTCAGACGCCATGTCACATAATACCTCTACTTCAAAAATATTACTAAATTCTATGATGGACAGGAGTCTACAATGGTCATTTTTATCATAATTTAGAATATTTTTCATACTTAACCCTTCTCTTGCTGAATATTCAGTTTAGCCACACCCATTTCAGACTTTGAACCAATCAGATTACTTGATGTAATTTATTCTTACAAAGCCATAACCTTAATGTCAAACAGTGTAGATCCTGATCATATGGCTTCTTCAGAAGCCATATGATCTGGATCTACACTGTTTTCAAAGATAAGGGACGTCGTGAACAGCATGATAAGGGTTAATCACCAAACATAGATTTTTGGTGCTCGAGAACAACAGCCTCATTAAACCTTTTAGTACCAAATGGAATCTCCCTCCTTATACATAGCAGGAGTCCATTTCAAAATTAAAGGGGTGTCAAGTTATATTTTTTTTTTCAAAATTTATTTGGAAAATTGCTGAACTTTTTGCAAACAGCATAGGCCCTGATCAGAGGCCGCATTTTTTTTTTTTTTGTCAGACTGACCCAGACCTGCGTCTGGTTAAAAGGCTTAAATTGTAGTGATGGGTAGTTATATTTGATACAACAAGAGCACCACATGCGGGTGCCAACGCTCGTCTGCAGTTTCTTTTAGAAAACCAAAGTTATAAGTCAAACAAGAGCAATCAAATTGCAAGATGGAGTTATTAAACTTGTAGGGAATGTAGCTCTTGCGATGTTGAGTATGTGTATGAAGTTTCATGAAGGTAGGCCAAATACTTTTGGAAATATGGTCAAGGTTAAGGTTTTCGGTTAAATTTTCGAAAAATAGGTCAAAGTTCAAAGGTCAAGGTCACAGATCAAAAAGTGTGGTATCACTGAAAAGGTCTTGTCCCAAGGAACATTCATGTGAAGTTTGAAGGCTCTGTTGTGAATAGTATTAAAATGAGAGCAAAAAATGTGTTTCAGAAAAAAATTGGAAAAGGGGAGATAATTCAGCCAATATCAACAATGTTGTTATGGTCCTTGGTCAAAATGTAGCTCTTGTGATGATGAGTGTGTGTATGAAGTTTCATGAGGCTAGGTCTAATACTTTTTAAGTTATAGCCAAGGTTAAGTTTTTTTGGAACGACGCCAGACGACGCCAGACGACAACGCAGACGCCGGAGTGATGACAATAGCTCGAAAGTTTTTTTTCAAAAAACAGATGGGCTAAAAATGGGTTAAGGCACCTCATCAAGGTGGTTCTAATGTGTAGCCACAAACTGTGTTTGATCACGAGTGCACAGTGAGGACTCAGATCAGTCTGCAAATCTTAACAGTCTTCAATGTGCAATATATGGATGGCCTTGTCTTCATGCAGTCAGAGATAGTGCTGGCTAATCAGAGCTGAAAAGATAATTGATTATCAGTCCAGCCATTGGGATTGATAATCGATTAGTAATCACTGAAGATTTGGTCATAATTTTACATGTCTGTCTTTCTGTTGTACTTTACCATATGTATTTGACCAGACAGGCCTCACAAACAGTGCAGACCCAGATGAGATGCCGCAGAATGCGGCGTCTCATAAGGGTCTGCACTGTTTGCAACTCATATAGCTATTTTAGGCACAACTTTGAGTAGTAAATTGTACCTATCAAATAATCAATTACATATACTAGCAAATCAGTAATGATAATTATTTTTGTGGAATTTATCAATTGATTAATCTATTATCCAATTAATCATGTCAGCCTTAGTCAAATCCCACTATATTCTGACCATCGCATTAACAAGTCTTATGTTATGAACATCCCTACTTTATATAGAGAATACTGCAGTCTCCAGGGGTATAATATAAGAATCTTGTATGGGTGTGAGGGGTGGATGGAAAAATCCCTCCCAAGGGTCACTGTCCAGCATCATGAGGCTTGCCAAGTGTTGCCGGACAGTGATCCCGAGAGACGGATTTTTCTATCCACCCCTCACACCCATATAAGATTCTTTTTCTTGCATACCTTCTATTTCTCAGCACGGATTTTTAATGCTGCAGTCACTTCGGTTACCGACGTCCGCCATATTGTGACGACACTACAGTAATGTTTAGTGATATCACATAACATGCTGTGACGTCAACCTTAAGGACGGCGCATACGAAGTCGTATTCAACCAGTGCATTTTTCAAACACGCGAGAATATTCTATTTTGGGTAAGAACACCAGGGTTCTCCCCGTAATACATCATAGTGCAGATTATATTTTTATTTTCTTTGGATGCATCAAGTACATTGTGAGTAATTTGAAAATTGAGTACCACTGGAATCGATGCTAGGAGGCGTGTTCAACCTTGCAGACAACAGTGCTCTTTATGAAGTAACTCAATAAAACCGAGTTTCCGGTTTTCATTCTAATATGTATTCTTTGCTTCCAAAGTTAACCTTTTTCATTTATTAGAACAGAATTTCTTGCACACCAGACAAGGTAATCCGTGATTCTACCCTGGGATAGAAATTTATGTTCTGACCCTGGTGTTCCGACCCCAAATCGAATATAATCGCGTGTTTGATAAATGCACTGGTTGATTACAACCTCATGTGCGGCGTCGTCATGAGTGACATCACTTAACATTCCTATTGTGTCACCACAAAATGGCGGACGTCGGTAACCGAAGTGACAGCAGCATTAAAAATTCGCAATAGAAATGGAAGGTATGCAAGAAAAAGAATCCAATATGGGTGTAAGGGGTGGATAGAAAAATCCGTCCCTCGGGATCACTGTCCGGCATCACTCGGCAAGCCTCGTGATGCCGGACAGTGTCCCTCGAGACGGATTTTTCCATCCACCCCTCACACCCATATAAGATTCTTATATTCTTTCCCAAGCTAAGTTGTTGTGTAGACTGTTCTGAGACTTCACTACCTCACTTAGTAATCTGAGCCATTATCCTGCTGAATAAATTAATTGAGCCCATTTTGCACCAAATGGAATCTTCCTCCTTATATCATTACGATAACACACCCGTGCCATATAGTGCATTTTCTCACAGCTCCAAAATGGCTACTTTGTTGATGAAAATCCGTGATATTTTTCTTGTTTATACTTCAAACATAGGTTGTGGGTGCCCATTAGAACCGCCTCATTGAGGCGGTTCTAACGGGTACCCACAACCTATGTATTGGAGCAGAAATAAGACAAGAGGCTCAATGAGCCTAAACCGCTCACCTGAGGAACTTAAGTTTTAACAATTCACAGACTTGACTACTAAATCTGCTAATAGAATCCAGCCCATTGACCCTTACAGGATATAAGTCATCATTATTGCATTGATTCCAAGTTTGAGACTTCTAGCTTCTATAGTTCCTGAGAAATCTTTGACGAAAATTTAACATTGGTCAAAATGGAGAGAAAGAAGAATGAAAGAACAGATGAACAAATAAGCTGAGAAAGCCCAATGTCTCTTACACAAAATAAGTCATCATTATTCTATTGAATACCAAATTTGATGCTTCTAGCTTTTATAGTTCCTGAGAAATCTTTGATTAAAAATTTAACATTGGTCTATTATCTCTATATGGAGAGAAAGAAGAATGAAGGAACAAATGAACCAGACTAGCTCCAAAACCTAATGCAGCCTTTCCCCTTGCCCAATGGTGCTACACATAAAATTTAAACAAGATTGGTCGACTGCCTTCTGAGATATGCTTCATTGAAAGTGTGGACGACGGATGGATGGACGACAGACGACGGACTCCGGAGCCTTGGTATACTATCAGCTCACTGGAGCCTTTGGCTCAGGTGAGCTAAAAATTCAAGTCGCTATTTCTGTCACAACATTTTCCCTACGTTAAGTCTATGGGCAAATTTTTTTGTCTCTCAAGGTCACGTAACTCCGAGGTCAATATTCCGATTCGGCCCAAAATCGAACTTAACCACCGAGATTTTATGCCTGTCCTCGTTACCTGCAAGTTTGAAGCTGATATGAATAAAAATAAAGTTGCTTTCGTGGTCACAACGTATTTTTTTATGCTCAAGGGCAGGTAACTCCAAGGCAAATATTCCGATTCGGCCCAAAATCGAACTTAACCGAGATTTTATGTCTGTCCTCGTTACCTGCAAGTTTGAAGCTGATCTGAAAAAAATTCAAGTCGCTATCGTAGTCGCAACATTTTCCCTAATTTAGTCTATGGGCAAATTTTTTGTCGCTCAAGGTCACGTAACTCCGAGGTCAATATTCCGATTCGGCCCAAAATTGAACTTAACCGAGATTTTAAGCCTGTCCTCGTTACCTGCAAGTTTGAAGCTGATATGAATAAAAATAAAGTTGCTATCGTGGTCACAACGTATTTTTTTATGCTCAAGGGCAGGTAACTCCAAGGCAAATAATCCGATTCGGCCCAAAATCGAACTTAACCGAGATTTTATGTCTGTTCTCGTTACCTGCAAGTTTGAAGCTGATCTGAAAAAAATTCAAGTCGCTATCGTAGTCACAACATTTTCCCTATGTAAAGTCTATGGGCAAATTTTTTGTCGCTCAAGGTCATATAACTCCGAGGTCAATATTCCGATTCGAACTTAACTGAGATTTTATGCCTGTCCACGTTACCTGCAAGTTTGAAGCTGATCTGAATAAAAATAAAGTTGCTATCGTGGTCACAACGTATTTTTTTATGCTCAAGGGCAGGTAACTCCAAGGCAAATAATCCGATTCGGCCCAAAATCGAACTTGACCGAGATTTTATGCCTGTTCTGGTTAGTGATGACAAGCTTTTTCCTATGTTAAGAACGCTCAAGGGCACGTAACTCCTGAGTGAATAATCCGATTCAGCCCAAAATCGAACTTGATCGAGATTTCATGCCTGTCCTCGTTATCTGAAAGAATGAAGTCGATCAGAAAAAAAATGACGGAGCTAGAGTGATGACAAACTTTTTCCTATGTTAAGTCTATGGGAGCTATTTGTTGCCATGGCAACCAGAGTTCCACTCAGATCTGCCTGAAAACCTAATGAAGCCTTTTCACTTGCCCAATAATGCGACACATGAAATTTGATCAAAGTTGGCCAAGTAGTCTTTAAGATATACATTTTTGAAATTCCCATTAACCCTAATGCAAAAACACACAAGGGCAGGTAACTCCTAAGTGGATGATCCGATTCTGCCAGTTATCGAACTTGACCGAGATTTCATGGCTGTGCTGGTTATCTGCAAGAATAAAGCCAATCTGAAAATAATTGAAGCAGCTACGGTGATGACAACATTCTCCCCATGTTAAGTCAATAGGCAATTTTTTCAATGCTCAAGGGCACGTAACGCCTGAGTGAATAATCCAATTCAACCCAAAATCGAACTTGATCGAGATTTCATGCCTGTCCTCGTTATCTGCAAGAATGAAGTCGATCAGAAAAAAATTGACGGAGCTAGAGTGATGACAAGCTTTTTCCTATGTTAAGAACGCTCAAGGGCACGTAACTCCTGAGTGAATAATCCGATTCAGCCCAAAATCGAACGTGATCGAGATTTCATGCCTGTCCTCGTTATCTGCAAGAATGAAGTCGATCAGAAAAAAATTGACGGAGCTAGAGTGATGACAAACTTTTTCCTATGTTAAGTCTATGGGAGCTATTTGTTGCCGTGGCAACCAGAGTTCCAATCCGATCTGCCCGAAAACAGTATGCAGCCTTTCCCCCTACCTGATAATGCTTCACATGAAATTTGATCAAGATTGGCCCACTGTTTCCGGAGATATACTTCTTTGAAAGTGTGGACGACGACGGACGACGACGGACGACGGACGCCGGCTCGTGGTATACTAATACCTCACATGAGCCTTCGGCTCAGGTGAGCTAAAAAGTGATGTATACCCCCGTAAACCCCAGTTTTCGCTACATAAAGTGGGGTTTAGTGGGGTGTTCATTTCACGGACTTGTTCGCGTGATGTATAGCAGGCGTCCATTTCAAAATTTAGGGGTGTCAGGTTGTGTTTTCTTCAAAATTCATTTGGAAAGTGGCTGAACTTTTTGCAAAATGTGGAGGCCCTGAACTGTTTGCAAGGGTAACAATTTTGGGCTTTCTGGTACTAAATGGGTTAATCCATGACCATTGCTAACCACTCAATCAAATTTTAGTTCACACTCGACTCTAATATCTCAAACTACTGCTAAAGTCAAACTAAATTTTGTTCACTACTATTTTAGTTTTGCTATATACAGTCGAACTTCAATGGCTCGAACACCTTTGGGACCTCGAAAATCTGTTCGAGACAGGGGTAGTTCGAGCCACTGAGGTTACTGTCAGGAGGAATATCGGGATACTTGAGACACATTTTCGGTGTTCTATAATGAAAATGTATGCTGTGTGTACTCATTAGAATCGCCTCGAGGCGATTCTAATGAGTACACACAGCATACATTTGCAAGATAAAAGACTAAAATCTTCTTAATTATCTTTCACTATTTCTTACGTAGAGGATTTCGCTAGGGGCTCAAGAATGGGTTCGACACATCCATGGTGAACGAGCCATCGGTGTTCGAGCCATCGAAGTTCTACTGTATTCCTTAGATTTCAACTCCTTTTATCTCAAATTACTGTTATCTCAAACTAAATATTTCAGTCTGTTGGAGTTTGAGATAAGGAGTCGACTATATGTGATTTAATGTATTTGTTTATTTCGTAAACTGCATGACAAACAGTGCTACAGTATAGATCCTGATCAGATTGCATCTGATATGGATCTACAATGTTTGCAAAAGTAGGGGTTATTGTGTTCAGTGTGGTAAGGGCTAACTTACATCTTTGTTTGGATTAAGGAACTGTGTGCGGACATATCTGGTCAACATGTTGATAATGACGACCTGCCCCCACTCCTCCACGTCCACCAGCAGGTTACACAATTTACGGTAATTCTTGTGTATCAAGTCAATCCTCTCAGGACATACTTCTTCAAAGGCTTGTATAGCACTACCAGCCACAAGCTGCAAAATACATAGAGGATCTTTACATAAGTGCTCATGTATTACTGACTTTATTAAACTAGTTGAGGAAAAGGGATAAAATGCGAGGCTTGCCAAGCATTTTATACCTTTTCCTCAACGAGTTTAATAAATTCAATTATTGAATTTATTAATCGAGTTGAGGAAAAGGGATAAAATGCGAGGCTTGCCAAGCATTTTATGCCTTTTCCTCAACGAGTTTAATAAATTAAATAATATATGAGCATGAATGCAAGATTCTATTTATCATATGACATTTAAAATGCATTTCATTCACAAAAATGTCAATATTCCGCCATTAGTAAACCCAACATTGTTAAGGACGTTGTACATGTAACGTTATGTAGCGTATCTAACTAATTTGCATATTTAATCCACTAGTGGATTATCAAATTTATTACATGGCGTTATTACACTCTCAGACGCGATGTCATATGATAAACAAAGTTAAACTTTGGGTCTACTGTTTATTGATTGAGTTAGTGTGTTTTAGTTTTAAGTCCCACCTACAGAAATGGGACCTTGGTTTAAAGACTCCTCCGAAAGTCTGGAGAGACTGGGATCAAACCCACGGCCCCTTGTAACTCTTGAGATTATACATCTTTAAGTGGTTTCAAATGGTAAACTTGCATGTCGTTAAGTGTCTTCCTACAGAATGAAAAAAAAAACATGCCCAATGGCGCCAAAGTGAAGACAATGTTAATGTTTGTGCACGTGACGTCATTTAAAATATTGACATTTTCACAAAGCAGGACGCCATTTTTACCAGTGTTCATTCTAGATCTGTTTCTTTCAAAATATTGAATATCTGAACAGATTGCAGGTATGTCATATTTGCCAGCATAAAATGCAGTTAATGCACCTTGTAGCAGCCTATTTTCATTTTGTTTTAAGTTTTTAGTCGATACGCATGACAAAATGGCTGCCGATTGTTAGTATCTAAATGGCCAAATTTGAAAGTAGTTCTACGGGCAATATGAACTTGACTACGGGCAATATTGAAAAATATTGACCGGTAACTTCTGAACAAAGTAAACGGGACATTTTCTGGGTATATAATAAGAGGCTGAACTTACTGTTGTTTTATCTCCGAGTAGTTTTTCAATCACCTCTACCAGTTGGTCTTTCTGTTCAGGATCAATGCTGAAATGGTGAAAATATAAATGAACTTATATAATAGAAATGGGGACTTAGAATTGCTGACTTTATCATCCTTCAAATGGTAGAGGATGGTTCCCCGATTTGTTTGTTTGTATTGGAGTTAAGCGACACAGTCAAAGCTATATATGTCATTCTTGAGCCGGTCAGTTTACCTACCCACACATTTCCTGGGCAGGCTTATACGTAAGTGGATAACCAGTACAGTGCACATTTTTTTGCCAGAAACTGACAACTGCCCTTCTTGAATCAGCTGAAGGGAGAGAATGACCACAGAAAAGATTTCATGATCAATCTTCAAGAAAGAATGTTATCGAACCCCCATCCTCCTGATCACCAGTCAGACGCGCATCCGACTGAGCTGCCAAGGCCAGGGGTTCGCAGATTTATCCAAGGCTGGAAAATTTTTTGAAATTTTACTCATCCTGCATGACCAAGCGCTTGTAGATTTTGATAAATTTCACAGTGACCAGACAAATTTTTACTCATCCTCGAGAACTTTTTACTCGTCCCGACAAGTGGCATTTTACAACCTTTTTATCATATCAACAAATCACTGAAACAAAAACTGTACAGATCCCAAGTTCTTATTTTGTTTTTGTTTGTATTGGAGTTCAACAGCCCAGTCAACACTAATTAGGTCATTTTGAGCCGGTCAGTTTACCTATCCACACTTTTCCTGGGTCCTTGGGCAGGTAGGCCTAAGCAATCAGTGCAGACCCGGATCAGACTGCTCCTGAAGGAGCAGTCTGATCAGGGTCTTCATCATTTGCCATCCCGCCTGCTCCTTTTGGTGACGTTGCTTCCAATTTTGTGGGACTTTTACCCGACATTGAGGTGAAATGGCATCTCAAGCCCTGCCGACCAATGAACCCAGAAGGCTTATATGCATTGGACGATCTGACTCACACCGCTTTACTTGGGCCGCCTTAGTCCTTCTAAACCGTCTACCAGTACTCGTATGTGGTCAGATTCAGCTCTGCCTGGAAGCACCATGCAACCCAATCTATTTCTACAAGCCCTGATGGGCGGGGGCCAAGTTTGTTATTTTCTACAGTACTGCAGCAGATTAATACTTAGTACTTAATTGCACCTATAGATACCAATTAAACAGTAAGCAATCAGAAAAATAAAATTTAGTTCTCTAAAGAGAATGTATTTACCTGTATAGTTTAGGAATGGCATGGGCCGCCGTTTTCCTGACATACGGTGACATGTCCATCACTGATTCTTTGATAGCTAACATCATGATAGGAGCAATTACTGGTACCCTGATACTGGATAACACTCGCAGGGCACTGGCTCTGATCAGCTGATTGGGGTCCTGACAAAGAAACAAGTCACGTGATTTGACAATAACATTAACCCTTAATCTGCTGAATAATAAATCTTGTCACACCTATTTCTGCCTGTCAACCAATCAAATTATTTGATAAATTGTTTTAACCTTTAACCTGCTGAATATTCAATTAAGCCACACTCATTTCTGACTTTGAACCAATCAGATTACTTGATGCAGCTTATTTCTACATATTCATAAACTGAATGTCAAACTGTGTAGATCCTGATCAGATGGCTTCTTCAGAAGCCATCTGATCTGGATCTACACTGTTTGCAAAGATAGGGCTTGTTGCCTACAGCAGGGTAAAGGTTAATTTAAATTCACAGAGTGACAAACAGTGTAGATCCTGATCAGATGGCTTTATTAGATCTGGATCTACACAGTTTGCAAAGTAAATGTTGTTGGGTTCAGTGGGATATGGGTAAATAAGAAAAAATAAAAAAAATAATCTTTTATATATGTCAAATTGTTTAACCCACTTTATAAAGTATACAAGAAAAACGCCAAAAGGCATTATGGACGGGTTTTTGAAAAAAAGGTTAACCAAAAGGTAAACCGGGACGCCCGGCCGCCCGCATGGACATCGCTATTCTAAAGGACGGAATTTTTCCTTGAAAAACCCGTCCAAAAAGAATGAAAAAAGAAAGAAAAAAAAGAACAAAAAAAAAAAAATGTCTCCACCGGGGTTTGAACTCACGCCCCTCAGATTCATAGTCAACAATAGGATTCGTAGTCCAGCACTCTATCCACTACACTGGCATTTGAAAAAAGGTTAACCAAAAGGTAAACCTGAAAAACACAAGTTTGAAAAATGACAATTTCCGCCAAAATTTTAGTCTTCTGCGCCATTTATGGATAATACATGAAAGCGGTACCTCCACTTATGCATTAGTCCTGATATAAAACAATCTGCTACAGAATAGATGAAAAATATCACTTTGAAAAAAAGGTTAACCAAAAGGTAAACCTGGGACGACGCCCACCCGCCCGCCCGCCCGCAGGACGCCCGCCCGCCCGCCTGGACATCGCTATTTTAAAAATCCGTCCAAAAACTGGGGTTTAAAGGGGTATACATTATTTTTTACTTATTTCTGTTCCAAACATAGATTGTGGGTACTTGTTAAAACCACCTCACTGAGGCATTTCTAATGTGTACCCACAATATATGTTTGAAGCAGAAATATGAAAAATATCAGGATTTTTTTATCCGAAAATTTTCATTTTTTGGCAGTAAAATTTTCAACATATTTGAATAGGGTGTTTTCATAATGTTTTGTTTGTGGGGTGTATAGCTCTTTAAAGATTATTTCGTTAATATTTTGCCATTTGCTAATCTCTGGTTGGGAAAAACTGGGGTATCCAAAGAAAACCACATTACTTCCCACTGCAGAACTTTTGCATCTCATACGTGATCCCACCAAGACTTGAATACAGAAGTTTTTCTGTTTAAGAAATAGATCAGCTCTGACTGTGATTTGTTGACAGTAATAAATCACAGTTTGGAGGTCAGTTGTAAAGTAGACAAATCACAAGCGCGTAGCGCGCGTGATTTGTCTACTTACAACTGACCGACAAACTGTGATTTATTACCCAACAAATCACTGGCTAGAGCTGATCTATTTCGATTCTAACACGCTGAAAATCGGCCATAATGTTGTTGTTTCCTTCAAAATCTCACAACTTTTCGCCATTGTTAGAAGAAATCCCGCTTAAATTATCGACTGAAACACATGCATTTATATCCTTTTCTAACGTTTTTGATGCGAGAAAATGACGTTACACCGTCTAACGTCGAGTAAATCGACTAGTGACGTCATAAATTTGCAGTTTTTACTGACGTCACACGTCACGCTCTTCGAGCTGTGATTTGTTGCAGAATAAAACACAGTTACTTTGCATTGCCTATATAGGCGCGCTGTGTTAGAATTGACTGTGTTAACAGCGCAGTCAAAACTATAAAGAATATATCAAGCAAGTCAGTTTACTTAACCACACTTTTCTTGGGAAGGCGTATACATAAGCAGCTATCCAGAACAGCACACATTCTTTTGCCAGAAAGTGACAACCACCTTTCTAGAAACACCGGAAGTGAATGACCATAGAAGAGATTTCATAATCATTCTCCACAAAAGAATGTTGCCAGCTTGGCAACCCTGCAACCTCATGATCACAAGTCAGACAAGGATCCAACTGAACTACCGAGGCCGGTAAACAAAGTGGAAGGAGACCCTATAGCTCAGAGAAAAGCACATTGGATCAGATGCCCTTGCACCAAGATGTCAAGAGTTATTTCTGAAAGTTACAAAGAGAAATGGTGATAAATACCTTGAGAGCTCTCTGGAATGTACTGATAGACAGAAGAGCCAAGTCTTGTTGTTCTTCAGCGTACCTTGTCAGGTAAACATACACCAGCTTCTTCACCTGGAAAAACACATGGAATGTACTGTACGTAATTTCTATTACACCAGTGCCATTTATATGCTAACCCTTGTTCTGCTGAATATTCATATATGCCATACCCACTACCGATTATCAACCAATCAGATTACTTGATGAAATTATTGCAACAAATTCACAATCTGAATGGCAAACAATGTAGATCCTGATCAGATGGCTTCGTCAGAAGCCATCTGATCTGGATCTACATTGTTTCAAAGATAAGGCATATCCGGGATTAGCAGGACAAGGGCTAACATACTTGTGCAACATAGTGTCCGCTTTCATTCCTAAAATACTTACATGTATCTGGCCCCGCCCATCGGGGCTGAAGAAATATATGGGCTGCATGATGCTTTCACGCAAAGCTGAAACCGACCCGCACAGGAGTACTGGTAAACCGCTTAGTGGATCCAAGTCTACCAAGGCAAAGCGGTGCGATTCAGCCCGTCCATGCTTATAAACCCTATTGGTTTCATTGGGCGGCAGGGCTTGAGATGTCTTTTCATCTCAATGTCGGGTAAAAGTCCCACAAAATTGGAAGCAACGTCTTCAAAATGACATTTACAGTGTTGACGGGGATGTTAAACCTCAAATCAAACAAACACAAACAAACAGTACCTGACTGTATCATGCCTAAAATTGCTATTTCACCAATGTCATATGCTATTAACACATTTGCGCAACATTTTTTTTTTGCGTTTGGGTTTTACGGCCCTTTCAAGATTATTTCACTCATATCGAGCCGATCGTTAATCATAGGTGGGCGAAAACCGGAGTACCCGGAGAAAAAACACCTGACCTTCCGTTGCAGAACTTGGCGTCTCACACGTGACCCGAGCGAGACTCTAACCCATGGCGGTGAGAGACCTAATGACTAATTTGCGCAACATAGTGTCCTCTTTCATTCCTCTAATACACCACAACCTCATTATAACACGGTTTTTTGATATAACACAGTTTCAAGATGGATCCAAAAAATGTATAGATTATATAGAAAAATGACCATAAATGGTCATTTTTCTATATAATCTATACATTTTTGTTTGGATATAACATGGTTGTTTAACTAACACGCTTTCTGCTTTGGACCCCATTAACCCTTTACCACTCAGATACGTGTTTTTACGTGTCTGCATCCCCCCCCCCCCCATTTTAAGCCCCAGAAGCACCTAAAATCTGCATTTCTACCCCTTGATAGTTATGTTTGCTTTAAGATTTGTTGGGAAAAAAGTGACCGGTTTTTTCGCGCGCCTCCCCACTAAAAATATTTTAGGGGGGATTGAAGGGGGGCAAAGCCCCCCTCACATCCCGAAAAATTTTGGGTGTATGACCCAACCGGCCACTAAAATTTATATCTGAGGGTGTCTGGGGTCAAAAATGCCTGAAAATTGATGCTGATAAAACATGCTGCAAACAGTGAAAATGGGCAGTGCCAAACACCTTAATTGTTGCCTTGACAGCTGTGTGAAGATTAAAATGTGATCAAAAATTCATGTGAAAACACACTTTTTGCCAACTTTGAGATGCCCCCTCTTTACCATGACAACAATGATCAAGTCATGAAAGGTTGCATTTGAAAGGCTACTGCCCAATGAACATTCATACCAAGTTTGGTGTAAAACAGACCATCCATTATGAAACAATGGCTAGTTGAAGTTGCTGTCAGGTGCAACACTGTGAAAATCAGCGAAATTCACAAAAACCCTGAGTGGTAAAGGGTTAATAGTGTTATAAAGAGGTTGCGGTGTACCATGCCTAAAATTTCTATTACATTCAATGTCATTGGCATGCAATCATATTTGTGTGACAATCACATAGTACCAGCTTTCATTCCTCTAAATCAAATATGGTCATTTTTCTGATGAAATTTTTTATATTTTTCTTAATTATTGTCCAAATACATGATCTGGTTGCTAGTTAGAACTGCCTCATTGAGGCAGTTCTAACTAGTACCCATATCCTGCATCTGCCAGCAGAAATAGGAAAACTTATAATGCCTGTAAAAGTTTTTTCTCTATACAAAGTTGGGTTTGCCACAGTGTTCATTACATGGACTTCACTTGTTTGTTTGTTTTCGTTTTGTTTAAACATAGGTTTAACGTCCCATCAACACTATTTAGGTCATTTTGGAGATGCTGCTTCCAATTTTGTGGGACTTTTACCCGGCACTGAGATGAAATGACACCTCAAGCCCTCGCCCGATGAAGCCAAAAGGCTTACGAGGACTGTTCAAATATGAATGCAAGTAGAACGTTTTCTCATGCACTAATGCAAAATCACCTGGAAATAAATATCACAGCGTAGAAAAACATTTTACCTATACATTGATACCAAACCTGTTAAAATCCGTCCACTTTAGCCATGTATATCGTTCGATAAACACTGTCTACTCTTGTATACTAATACAAAACATGGTTGGAAGAAGGTCAGAGTATGCCGTTGAAATACGGTCCTATATCAAGAATCGTTGTATTCTTGGTATACGGTGCAAAGACATTTTTGACGAAATATGTTCGGTTTATGGGCATAATGAAATGTCTTTTCCGACAGTTTTTCGTTGGTGTAAGAAATTCAGCTGTGGGCTAGGTTCAAAAGAAGATGCACCACATGATCGTCGGCCGAAAAGAGCAACATCTGCCAGGATGGTTGCTAGAGTGAAAGAAATAGTTGCTACCGATGCACGATACACCACTAGGCAAATAGCTAGTATGGTTGGCATCTCATTAGGAGCAGCTCATACAATTCTGAAACGGGATTTGAAAATGAGAAAGATCTGTGCTAGATGGATTCCCCATCTGTTGACAGATGAGCAGAAAAAGACACGGGTTCAGTGCACCAAGAAGTTGCTTAAAAAGTTTCCAAATTACAATACACGGTCTTTCGCTAATGTCGTCACAGGTGATGAGACATGGGTCACTTTTTTTAGCCAAAACGAAATATTCAGAACAAAATATGGGCAACAAAGTATTGCAAAAGACCATGCATTGCAAAGCGGACCATGAGGGTCAAGAAGGTAACGTATGCCATATTCTTTTCAAATCAGGGCCCTGCTATTCAGGTTGCTGTGCCTAAAGGCAAATCTGTAAATGCGAAGTTTTACAAGAATAAAGTTCTTCGAAAATTGAAGAAATAGTTCAAAGAACGAAGACCCGCAACTGGTTTGGCCAATGTCAGATTGCTTCATGACAATGCGTCATCGCACAAGGCGTTCGTGTGCAAGACTATCTGAAGCAGGAAAAGGTTGTTGAACTCCCTCACCCCCCGTATTCCCCTGACCTTGCCCTGTGTGACTTTTTTTTGTTCCCTCGGCTGAAAATATACCTTTCTGGTCGAAAATTTGTACAGCGCAAACACCTCAGTTCTGCAATATTCCAGTGCCTTCATAGTATACCTCGAAAAGACTACCAAAATGCATTCAATGATTGGATCAGAAGACTGAAAGTTTGTATATCTGTTAAAGGGGAATACTTTGAGGGGACAAAATAAATTTTTCATCGAAATCTATCACGGAATCATTTTTATGTGCTTAGTTGCATTCATATTTGAACAGTCCTCCTATATGCATTGGACGGTCTGACACACATCGCTTTGCCTGGGCAGGCTTATGAGGTCTTCATGCGTACTGAAAAATTATTTGTCTAAATTGTGATGGAAGTAAGGGCGAGGATTGCTTTCACGTTAAATCGATTTAAGCCCCCAGTGAAATTCTTTTCACTGACAATTCCAAGGCGCTTCTTCTGTCGCAGTTAATTTTTATTATGGTTTGTCTTTAAGTGTGTGTATTGGTTATATTTTTTTTCTGTTTTGGATAGCCACTTGGCCATTTTGTGGGAAAGTGACTGTCCTTTAGGCTTTCCACTACTGGTGTTTCCATTAGGGTCTAATAATTTCATGCATGTGTCTTTCCCTTTTGTGTCTCTGATTGGAGCTGTGGATTAATTGTATCGATTCCTCACTTCCATTAGTCCTTCCAAAGTACTCATATGTACCGGGTAGTCAGTTTCAGCTCTGCATGCACTATGCAGACCAATCTATTTCTCCAAGCCCCGATGGGCAGCTGTGGGTGTGATGTATTGTAACCAGGGGCCAGTTGTTCAAAACTAACGACGTCGTTAGTTAACGTATCGTTAAAACTTTGATCATTTAATATGGCAAATATGCTGAAATTTTTGCTGAAAAAATGTGAGCAGCTTTTGCTCACGCAAAAGCTGCTCACATTTTTCCAGCAAAAATACCAAAATTTACGATATTGTACTTGCTAGAAGAGTTAAAATTTTGACCACTAACGAGCTCGTTAAGCTAACAATGCTTTGAACAACTGGCCCCAGATGTTTCACTTTTTTGACATCTTACATTACCGTATAGAAAACACATGTCCACTTCTAGGGTTGCACTGATTTTTGTGCAATATATACAGCGCAAATAAATGTATGAATGTGGCTGTCTCACAATGCCCTTGGTTGAAGATTGCGATCCACATGCAAAAAAATAACAAAACACAGCTGTGGAGCCCACTGGGCGAAAACGTAAATGGTTTTGGGACTGTAAGGCACTAACATACACATTCAGAAAGAATTACAGGTCATTGCATTTAGCAAAGAAAGGGTGACTCAATCTTTTCACTTTGGTTGTTTTGGCAGGAATTTTATGGCTGTTTTGGTGCTCTTTTTTTAACATTAACCTTTAACCTGCTGACTATTCAATTAAGCCACACCCATTTCTGACTTTGAACCAATCAGATTACTTCATACAATTTATTTATACATATTCATAAACTGAATGTCAAACAGAGTAGATCCTGATCAGATGGCTTCTTCAGAAGCCATCTGATCTGGATCTACACTGTTTGCAAAGATAGGGCTTGTCGCCTACAGCAGGATAAAGGTTAAGGTCTATTGGAAAAATGAACAAAACACAGCTGTGCAGCCCATAGGGCAATAACATTAACAGTTTTAGGCCCTCAGTCATGCACACTGCCACTACTCTATCTATTGAGGGAAAATTACAGGTTGCTGCATTCAAGTGAAGCAAAGAAAGGGTGCTCAAACATTTTACTATGGGTGTTTTGGCATGAAAACTGTCATTTTGATGCAAAATACTCAGACCCTTATAACACGTTTGTTTGTCCTTTGATTGAGCTGAAATTTTGCATGCAACTCGCATGTCTTGGTGCAATGAAACACGCTAAATATCATGAACTCTTATCTCCAGATATTCGAACCCTTATAACACGTTTGTTTGTCCTTTGACTGCACTGAAATTTTGCATGCAACTGGCATGTCTTGGTGCAATGAAACATGCTAAATATCGTGAACTCTTATCTCCAGATATTCGAACCCTTATAACACGTTTGTTTGTCCTTTGACTGCACTGAAATTTTGCATGCAACTGGCATGTCTTGGTGCCTTGACAAATGCTTAATATCATGACTCTTACCTCCAGATTTTTCGAGACAACGTTCTTTACGACAGCTGGAAACAAGTCAGAGGCATCCTTTCCTTTAGCGACCATCTGTAACAGACCATTCTCAAAAACATTTGATATCTCCATCACGTAAACAAGTCCGTGAAATGAACACCACCTAAAACCCCACTTTATATAGAGTAGACTGGGGTTTACAGGGTATAAATTATTTTTCTTATTTCTGCTCTAAGGCATAGGTTGTGGGTACTTGTTAGAACCGCCTCATTGAGGGGGTTCTTCTAACGAACACCCATAACCTATGTTTTCAGTATAAACAAGACAAATATCACTGATTGTCATCAGCAGCCATTTTGGACCTGTGAAAAATGCACTCTGTTGCACAGGTGTGTTATCGTAATGGTAAAGCAGATATTTAATGATAATTGCAGGGGTTTTATTAAGAGGCAGGGGACATGGATTTTCCCCTTCTTCTTACCGGGTACACATTATAACCTGCTACTTTTGATAAATTTGTAATGAGTATCAATACAGAAAACATAGAAATCCTCCACCACCCGGATTCTTTGTTTTGTTTGTTTGATTTGAGGTTTAACATCCCCTTTAACACTGTAAAGGTCATTATGTGATGCTATGTGATTTGTTGTTTGTTGTTTTTTTTGTTTAAACTTAAGTTTAACGTCCCCATCAACACTGCTTAGGTTATTTTGGAGACGTTGCTTCCAATTTTGTGGGACTTTTACCCGACAATGAGATTAAATGACATCTCAATCCCTACCGCCCAATGAAACCAATAGGGTTTATAAGCATGGAGGTCCGACACACACCGCTTTTCCTGGACAGGCTTAGATCCTCTAAGCGGTTTACCAATACTCGTGTGTGGGTCAGATTCAGCTCTACGTGGAAGCATCATGTAGCCCATATATTTCTTCAAGCCCCCATGGGCGGGGGCTGATAAAGAGATGATACACACTTTTACATGTATATTAACAGTCATTTCATATGAAATACAAAATGTTTATCATACGACGTCTCGTCGGAGAATGTTTACAATAACGTCATGTAATAGATAATCCAATAGTGGATTAAATATGCAAATTAGTCAGATAAGCCCTGTAATGTTACATGTACGACATCCTTAACGATGTGGCGTTTACTAATGGCAGTATATTGACATTTTTTGTACAAAAAAAATGTGAATTAAGTATGCTTGAAATGTCATTTGATAAATAGAACCTTGAATTCATGCTCATGTATTATTGAATTTATTTAACTTGTTGAGAAAAAAGGATAAATTGCTCGGCACAGCTTTGCATTATATCCCTTTTCCTCAACTCGTCCGGACAGCCTCTGTAGCTCAGTCGGATGCGCATCTGACTGGTGCTTGCCGGGGTCGGCAACATTCGTTCGTGGAAATCGGTCATTCTCTCCCTTCCACTGATTCAAGATGGACAGCTGTCAGTTTCTGGCGCAAGAATGTGCACGGTACTGGTTAACCCCTTACTTACAAGCCTGCCCAGGAAAAGTGTGAATAGGTAAACTGACCGGCTCAAAAGTTACCTAATTGTATTCAATTATGTCAAGCCCATCATAAACCCTTTTTGTTCCAAATGGAATCTTCCTCCTTATATATAGGAGTCCATTTAAAAATTTAGGGGTGTCAGGTTGTGTTTTCTTCAAAATGTATTTGGAAAATGGCTACACTTTTTGCAAACTGTATAGGCCCTGATCAGATGCCGCATTCTGCGGCATCTGATCTGGGCTGGCAGTGTTTGCCAATTACCCCTTTAGGTTTTGCTGGTACAAAAAGGGTTAATCAGAAATTGATGAGAACCACTGGTCCCAGAAAAAAACATCTTACCTTCCACAGCAGAACTTGGGAGTCTCACATGTGACCTGAGTAAGACTTGAACCCACAGCCATAAGAGGCCTAATATGCAAGAGTCTGGACACATAACAGTAAGCCAAGGAGGCCCATGAATTAGCTTTGGATGTGACATGGTGTAAAGATGGATCCAAAAATATAATACTAGTAGATTGTATAGAAAAGTGGTTTCTGCTTTTGACTGTGAATTTGGGTTTAACGTGGCTTTCAACAATTTTTCAGTCATATCACGACGGTGTTTGGTTGCAACAGGGAGCCCAATGCTCACTTTTAGAGTGCTGCCTCACTGAATTATCATGTCCCAGACACATTACATGATACCACACCCAGTCACATTATCCTGACACTGTGTCGACCAGTCCTAGCTCTACCCCGTAAATCTGAGTGCCAAGCGAGGAGGGGCTAGTAACATTCTTAACGACTTTGGTATGTCACGGCCAGGGATCAAACCTGTGACCTCCCATTCTCTGGAGCGGACACTCTACCGAGCTATTGGGGCCGGTTTGTGCTTTTGACACCAATGAAACAGTGTTTTGTTTGAATTGAATTGAGGTTTAATGTCCCCGTCAACACTATTTAGGTCATTTTGGAGATATTGCTTCCAACTTTGTGCGACTTTTACCCGACACTGAGATGAAATGACATATCAAGCTCTGCCACCCAATGAAACCCATAGCGTTTGTATGCATGGACAGTCTCACTCTCACCATTTTGAGTGTTCTTACAAAATGGGATTATGTGGCTTCTTTTAGGTACAGAAGGGTTTTGTGTGGCAAAATGGGTTTGTGTGGCTAGCCTCACAAACCCATTTTTCTGTTAGTACAGAGGGGTTCAGGGGGACTAGAAAAATCAAATAAAAAAAAGACACATAAATATATGTCCATCACCTTGGACATGGATGTCCAGGATTATGAGGCTAAACTTTAATATTATGGGGCTGAGCCACATAAATTTAACTGGCTGTCCTGGGGCTGAATGCTGCAGTAGGAAAAAGTCCCTCTATGTGAGGAGCTAGACCCATAAGATGTATCAGTGTACTATAAAGAAAGTTCTGTTCTACCTTTAGAGGGCTAGATATCACAACCCCTGGTAGCCACATAAGTTTAGACAAAGACGGTTTCGTACAGACAGCCTTTATGTGGCTGATGTCCAAAGTTTGTGTGGCTAGCCACATTAGATGTACAGATTTGTGTGTCTTATAGCCACATAAACCGTTAGCCACATAAAAATTTTAGCCCCATAAAATATGGACAGGTGCAGCCACACAAACCCAAAATGTGGGTCCGTCCGGCCAGACTTAGTCCTTCTTAGCAGTTTAGGATTACTCATGACAGTCATTTGTGTTAGTTTCAGCTCTGCATGGAAGCATCATGCAGCCCTAGCTATTTCTCCAAGCACCCATGGATGGTGGCCCAACTAAATATTGTATTTGCAACACTAATAAGCTACAATATACACCACAACCTCTTTATAACACTATTTATTGGGCCCATAGCAGAAACTGTGTTAATCAAACAACTGTATTATATCCAAACAAAAATTATAGATTATATAGAAAAATGACCATTCATGGTCATTTTTCTATATAATCTACACATTTTTGGGATATAATGACCATTTATGGTCATTTTGATACATAATCTACACATGTTTGCGTTCTGTCTTGAAACCGTGTTATATCCAAAACTATGTTATAATGAACCGTGTTATAACAAGGTTGTGGTGTATATTCATGGGGTACCTACCCCAACAATTCTCTTCATAGCATCCAACTTCTGATTATCTTTGTTGCTATCCAACATGATCTTCAAGTCTTCATGTCTGAAAAAACACAGTAACAAGATCAAAAATCGGCATTTTCAGAAATCAACGGGATGCAAATGGGCCAACTTGACCGGTTTTCAAACTCATCCAAGATTTTATCCCCAGCCACCTTACATATGAGTTTCAGAAAGATCTGATCACACCTGAAAGCGCTAAGGTGATGACAAGCATTTTCCCATTATAAGTCTATGGGACCTTGTGGTTGCCATAGCAATCGTAGTTTTCGTGCGATTTCGAAAAAAAAAGCTTTTGTCATCAATGCCCCACCAGAGGCATGCTACAGATGAGAAATGATTGAGATCAGCTTGCAGGCTGCAGAGATATAGCTGCTCAAAAGTGAGGACGGACGGACGACCGACTTTACTATAAGCTCCTCTTGAGCCTTCGGCCCAGGTGAGCTAAAAACATAGTAGGGCTGCAATGATAGTTCTATTTAGTACAACAAGAGGGCCCAGAGGGCCCTGGTTCGCTCACCTGATCCAAAGCATAACAAGTGGGCCCCGGGCAGGGTCAATTTTGGCCCCAGGGCTAAAATTTGAACAATCTTGGTAGAGATCCACAAGATGAAGCTTCTTATTGAATATGAAAGACCTGGGCTTTCTGGTTTCAGAGAAAAAGATTTTAAAGGTTTACCCTGCATATAGAAGTCTATGTAAAACAAGATTTTCCCTATATAAGTCTATGTTAAACCAAAGGGCCCCGGAGCGGGGGCATTTTTGGCCCCAGTGCTATAATTTGAACAATCTTGGTAGAGGTCCACTAGCTGAAGCTTCATAACAAATATCAAAGACCTAAGCCTTGTGTTTCAGAGAAGATGATTTTTAAAGATTTTCCGTATATAAGTCTATGTAAAACCAAAGGGCCACATGGCGGGGGCATATTTGGTCTCAGTGCTATAATTTGAACAATCTTTATAGAGGTCCACTAGCTGAAGCGTCATAACAAATATCGAAGACCTAAGCCTTGTGGTTTCAGAGAAGAAGATTTTTCAAGATTTTCCCTATATAAGTCTATGTAAAACCAAAGGGCCCCGGAACGGGGGCATTTTTGGCCCCAGGGCTATAATTTGAACAATCTTGATAGAGGTCCACAAGATGAAGCTTCATACCAAATATGAAAGACCTGGGCCTAGCAGTTTCTGAGAAGAAGATTTTTCAAGATTTTCCCTATATAAGCCTATGTAAAACAAAAGGGCCCTGGTGCGGGGGCATTTTTGGCCCCAGCACTATAATTTGAAAAATCTTGGTAGGGGTCTACTAGATGAAGCTTCATACCAAATATCAAAGACCTGGGCCTTGCAGTTTCAGAGAAGAAGATTTTTCAAGATTTTCCCTATATAAGCCCATGTAAAACCAAAAGGCCCCCATGCGGGGGGCATTTTTAGCTCCAGCACTATAATTTGAACAATGAACAATCTTGGTAGGGGTCCACTAGATGAAGCTTTATACCAAATATCAAAGACCTGGGCCTTGCAGTTTCAGAGAAGAAGATTTTTCAAGATTTTCCCTATATAAGCCTATGTAAAACAAAAGGGCCCTGGTGCGGGGGCATTTTTGGCCCCAGCACTATAATTTGAACAATCTTGGTAGGGGTCCACTTGATGAAGCTTCATACCAAATATCAAAGACCTGGGCCTAGCGGTTTCAGAGAAGAAGATTTTTCAAGATTTTCCCTATATAAGCCCATGTAAAACCAAAGGGCCCCCGTGCGGGAGCATTTTTAGCTTCAGCACTATAATTTGAACAATCTTGGTAGGGGTCCACTAGATAAAGCTTCATACCTAATATCAAAGACCTGGGCCTTGCGGTTTCAGAGAAGAAGATTTTTCAAGATTTTCCCTATATAAGCCCATGTAAAACCAAAGGACCCCCGTGCGGGGGCATTTTTGGCCCCAGCACTATAATTTGAACAATCTTGGTAGGGGTCCACTAGATGAAGCTTCACACCAAATATCAAAGACCTGGGCCTTGCGGTTTCAGAGAAAAAGATTTTTCAAGATTTTCCCTATATAAGCCCATGTAAAACCAAAGGGCCCCCGTGGGGGGGCATTTTTAGCTCCAGCACTATAATTTGAACAATCTTGCTAATGGTAGGGGTCCACTAGATGAAGCTTCATACCAAATATCAAAGATCTGGACCTTGCAGTTTC
>OY757026.1:85525637-85615388 GCA_963580285.1 Lucinisca nassula
AGAGAGAGAGAGAGAGAGAGATAGAGAGAGAGAGAGAGAGAGAGAGAGAGAGAGAGAGAGAGAGAGAGAGAGAGAGAATAACATACATATCAAGTATTTTATACTATCAGAGAGAGAGAGAGGAGAGAGAGAGTCATTTTGTCGGTTTACATTGCATGCTCCGTTAACGTTTGGCTGGAAATACATGTATGCGAAATAATCTTGAAAAGGCCGTAAAACCAATCCCGCCAAAAATCAATTAAGACATCGAAAACAGACTTTAATCAGTCTACAGTACTCTTAAGCCGACATATTTATCAGACGTTTTGCTATAAAAGTACATTAAAGAAACATAAAGTGCACTTAACAATACTAAACCTGCACTGTAGCTTGAACTCATGAGTTAAAAAGTATTCTGAAAGACAACAATAACTAAAAACATCTCAGAAATAATAGTTCGTCTGTCATTACTGACAATAACATGTAAGAAACGCTAGTGTTGTATGTACTCAGATGGCTGAAGAGACCAATTATAGCTCTGAACTGTCTGTTACAGATTGAGCAACAGAGGTTAAAGGAAAACAACTCTGTTGCTCTGGCTTTGCGCTGTCCACGTTTCTGTTCGGCTTCCCCGAGAATTTTCGCCCCTGCCACTTTGCTAGTTCACGTGAATTTGTTCCCAATTGCTTTTCCCCGTTCCCTAGCCGTTTGTGGCCCCGCCAGTGGGGGCTTGAAGAAATAGATGGGCTGCTTCATGTTTCTACGCAGTGCTGAAACCGACCCGAACACGAGTACTGGTAAACCGCTTGGAGGATCTAAGCCTGCCAGGCAAAGCGGTGCGAGTCGGACCGTTCATGCTGATAAACCCTATTGGTTTCATTGGGCGGCAGGGCTTGAGGTGTCATTTCATCTCAGTGTCGGGTAAAAGTCCCACAAAATTGAAAAAAAACGTCCTCCAAAATGACCTTTACAGTGTTGACGGGGACGTTAAACCTCAAATCAAACAAAATCCTTAGCCGTATGGCCGTTTTGTGAGAAAATAAATGTCCTTGTGACGTTGTTCTTAACATTTGTTGTCTTAGATGGGAAATGTGAGGTAATTGTATCAGGCGATTCCTGACAAGTGCTTTCACTTCTAATTAAACCTTTTAAGCGGTTGCCAGTACTCGTGCGGTCGGTTTCAGCTCTGCGTGTCCTATCTATTTCTACAAGCCAGGTGGGCGGGCTTATAGATTGTGATACTTGCTAGAACCTTTCCAACGAGTACCCATAGTCTATGTTGAGGTATAAAGGAAAATATGAGCCTGCACCTGACAAAACCTGCAATAAGACTCGTGCGACCAGTAGAGACTCAGATCAGCCATTCGCGCAGTCTGATCAGTGTCTTGCTGTTCACACGATTCTTCTAAGGCCTCCTGGTTATCCAGAGTGCAACAAGCAAATGCTTGCCAGACTGACTGTATGCAGGGGTTGATCTGAGTCTTCGCTTGCTGCCCTGATCTTATTGTAGGTTTCTATCTAGCTATCTTCATATACTGAGTCGGTCATATTTTGCCATTACCTCAGTTGGGTGGGTGGCTAAATTTAGAATTTAGCTTAAAAACAGAAAAAAGAGGACACTGGATGAGTGCTTAAAACTATTTACAATCTCATTAACAAATGTATAGGCCTACTAAAACGCATACTTCTGGGTCCCAATCTACACTGTACAGGCTTTGAACTCCTCTGCGGACTTGGCATCTACCGCAGACGAGGGAAGACATTTCCACTGAGGAATAGTTCTGGGAAAAACAATGCTTTATGGCATCGCTATAGGTCAGGTACTACGATATTGTGTGTTATTTACTTTTGATGCCCTTATTTAAGTTGAAGCTGTCACCGGGGTCAAGTATTTATTTTTATCCAGAGACGTTCGTTCGTTCGTTCGTTCAAGTTAAGGCATTTTACGTCTGCCAAGGTCGAGCGGACTGAACTCCATAGCTCCACAGCGAGACGTAAGTTTTGTGCTTCTGGGCTGCGAATCGCGGCAGTTTGTCCAACAAGAGTCAATCGCGTTGGACTGCCTGTGCCCTGCCAAGGAAAAGTGAAGCACTGCCAGTTTTAGAAATTTTGAAGGCCGGTCTAAATTGAGCCAAAAATGTAGAATAATCAGTGCCAATTCGGCTGCAAATCGCGATTTCTCTACTGTGCTCGAGAGCGGAAAGTAGGTCAACGGTGCTCTCTCTTGGGGCCGCGCGATTTTGGCCATCGGACTTAGGCTGCCAATGAGGCATGCCTATGCAGGTTTCCATTCAGGAAAACGCACGGCTAACGGTCCAGGAAGAAGACTGGTCGCAAGTCTTATTCCCAACCAGCAGGCAGGATGAGTGCGTAACGATCCAGGCGTTGGTACAAGCCCTCGGCATCTCCTACCGGCTTAGCCATGCAGAAGTGCTGCTTGTAGAACCGCCAAGCTCCGGGAACGAACTCGTCGTCCCCCGCGTCCGATGACCTTGACACGTACAGAGTGTCCAGAGACACTATACCAGAATGTAACTGATAGAAAAAGGTTAAAGAGGACTGCTCACGACGGGCCTCAAGGGACGGCCACTCCAACTCGTTAAGCACGTCACCGACGCTACTCTTGTTTCGCCATCCCTTTCGTTTCCCTTTTCCTCAACGCGTTTAATAAATTTAAAAATACACGAGCACGAATGCAAGATTCTATTTATCATATGACATTTAAAACGCATTTAATACACGATTTTTATACAAAAATATCAATATTCCACCATAAGTAAAAGCAACGTCGTGAAGGACGTCGTACATTAACGTTATGGAGTGTATCTTACTAATTTGCATATTTTATCCACTAGTGGATTATCAAATTTATTACATGGCGTTATTACACTCTCAGACGCGACGTCATATGATAAATACTTATCGAGGAAATGTCTTACTTCCACCTTTCTTAACTTGAACAAGATCAGTTTGCTACAAAGTTGTTGGGGGAAAGTTTTCAGTATAGACACTGATCAGACTGCTCTGACCAGGGTCTGCATTGTTTTGTAAAGTTCTACTGCCCCATTACTTAGAGTAAGATCGGTATTCTCAGCCACCAGTACGGACATTAATCTATATACAGCAAGACTCCGTCTTAATAAGGCAATTTGTCGTTATCTTGTATTTGTGCCTGACAGTTTTCGAGTGTGATATCTTATTTACAGACTTCAATAAACTGCCATCGTCACGCAAACCAGTATGAGCCACAAAATAGGAAATCATTTGTTACCATGACAACCATTCCGAATATAAATGTTCTATGTATTTTTTGTGCAGTTTCTATAAGAGTTTGCCACATTTCAAAACTTCTGTGCGTTTGTTGATTAGAAAAAAAAATGATTGATAGGAATTGTTTCCTGTAGGATAATGAACAATATATAGGATATCCGTACACTATGTATTCAAAATCGCGTTCAGTCTCCAACAAGACTTTTAGGTGACTTGACACTACCAGTCTGCACGCAGCAAAGGCTCTGGTGAAACTACACTTGCGCACAGATTCGCCCGAGCTGGTCGGCAATGCGATAAGTAGTTTTCTCATGAACTACTTCATTTGGACAAACTTTTTTTTTTTTTTTTTTTTTTTTGGTTTTACGGCCTTTTCAAGATTATTTCACTAATATCGAGCCGATCGTTAATCCGGAGTAAAACCACCTGACCTTCCCTTGCAGAACTTGGCGTCTCACGTGTGACCCGAGCGAGGCTCGAACCTACAGTGGTGAGAGACCTAATGATCAAGAGTCAGCGCTCTTAACCATTAGGCCACGGGGGCCCGTCGCTACACACAGTAGAACCTCTGTGGCTCGAACAGCGATGGCTCGTTTACCATGGCTGAGTCGAACCCGTTCTTGAGCCGTGGAGATAATTAAATAGATTTTAGCCTTTTATCATGCAAATGTATGCTGTGTATACGAGGCGATCCTAATGGGTACACACAGCATACATTTACATAAAAGAACACCGAAAAGATGTCCAAAAGTATCTCGTTATGCCTCTTGACAGTAACCGTCAGTGGCACAAACTACTCCTTTCTCGAACAGATGATATTCGAGGTCCAAAAGGTGTTCGAGCCATTGAAGTTCGACTTACATTGGAAACTCAGTGATTTAACACCAAAGGTTCGTGAAACATAACCTTGAGTCACTAGAGAATGATTCTATAGCTTAAGATAAGAACTGAAATTTTTTCTAGAACACCTTAGGGACCTCGAAAATCTGTTCGAGACAGGGGTAGTTCGAGCCACTGAGGTTACTCTCAGGAGGCATAACGAGATACTTTTAGACAGTTTTCGGTGTTCTATAATGAAAATGTATACTGTGTGTACTCATTAGAATCGCCTCATCGAGGCGATTCTAATGAGTACACACAGCATACATTTGCAAGATAAAATACTAAAATCTTCTTAATTATCCCCCACTATTTCTTATGTAGAGGATTTCGCTAGGGGCTCAAGAACGAGTTCGACCCAGCCATGGTAAACGAGCCATCGCTGTTCGAGCCATCGAAGTTCTACTGTACTATGTTGTGGGTACTCGTAAGAATCGCCTCGATGATGCGATTCTAATCGGTACACACATGTATGTTGTGTACAACGTACCATTTTTTAAACAAAAAAAAACAACAACAAAAAAACGAATATCGAAAAGATCCCCTTAAATTATTGTCGGCCTCGGCGGCTCAGTCGGATGCGTGTCTGGGGAAAGGTCGCAGTCCCATCCCCCACCCTTTCTTTGTGGAGATTGATCATGAACTCTTTTATTATCACATTCTTTCATGGAGATTGATCATGAAATCTTTGATCACATTTTTTCGTGGAGAGTGATCATGAAATATTTTCTACCGTCATTCCCTCACTTCTGCTGATTCAAAAAGGGCAGATGTCAATTTCTGGGCAAAATAATGTGCATTCTACTGGTTATCCGCTTATGCATAAGGTAAGCTGACCAGCTCGGCATTACCAAAATGATGTTGACTGCGCCGTTAAACTCCCATCACGATAACAAGTCCGTGAAACGAAGACCCCTCTAAACCCCATATTATATAGAGAAAATTGGGGTTTACGGGTGAAAACATGATCTGCCTTATTTTTGCTCTAAAACAAAGACTGTGGGTACTCGTTAGAACCGCCTCATTGAGGCGGTTCTAACGAGCACCCTCAATCTATGTTGAAAGCAGAAATAAGAAAGATGTTATCATTTTTACCCAAAATGTGTCACTTCTGACACCATGTTGGACGCCATTATTTCACACGGACATGTTTTCCTAATGATACCCGCAGCCTCCTTGGCCTAGTGATTAAGGTGCTGTGGTTTCGAGCCTGGCTCGGGTCACATTTGAGACGCCAAATTCTGCAACGGACGATCAGGTGTTTCTTCTCCACGTACTCAATTGATAAACGAACGGATCGAAATAAGTGAAATAATCTTGAAGGGGTCGTAAAAACAATAAAAAAGAAAGAAAAAACAAGAGGGCCATGATGGCCCTGGATCGCTCACCTGATCCATAGAGTAACAAGTGGGCCCCGGGGAGGTCCATTATTGACCCCAGGGCTATAATGTGAACAATATTGAGGGAGGTCTGAAAAAGTGAATATTCATACCAAATATCATCAAAGGCTATAATTTGAACAATCTTGGCAAAGGTCCACTAGATGAAGCTACACACAAAATATCAAGACCTGGGCCTTGCGGTTTCAGAGAAGAAGATTTTTTTAAAGATATTCTCTACATAAGCCTATGTAAAACCAAATGGCCCTGGGGCGGGGGCATTTTTGGCCTCAGGGCTATAATTTAAACAATCTTGATAGAGGTCCCCACTGAAGTTTCACACCAAATATCAAAGACCTGGGCCTTGCTGTTCCAGAGAAGAAGATTTTCTAAGATTATCTCTATATAAGTCTATGTAAAACCAAAGGGCACCGGGGCGGGAGCATTTGTGGCCCGAGGGCTGTAATTTGAATAATCTTGGTAGAGGGCCACTAGATGAAGCTCCATACCAAATATCAAAGACATGGGCCTTGTCGTTTCATAGAAGAAGATTTTTAAAGATTTCCCTATATAAGTCAATGTAAAACCAAAGGGTCTCGGGGTGGGAGCATTTTTGGCCACAGGGCTATAATTTGAACAATCTTGGTAGGGGTCCACTAGATGAAATTTCACACCAAATATCAAAGACCTAGGCCTTGTGGTTTCACAGAAGACGATTTTTAAAGATTTTCCCTAATTAAGTTTATGTAACACAAAAGGGCCCTCGAGCCGGGGTCAGTTTTGGTTTCAGGGCTATAATTTGAACAATCTTGGTAGAGGTCCACTAGATGAAGCTTCATACCAAATATCAAATACCTGGGCCTTGCGGTTTCAGAGAAAGAGATTTTTAAAGATTTTCCCAATTTAAGCCTATGTAAAAACAAAGGGCTCCGGGGCGGTGGCATTTTTGACCCCAGCATTATAATTTGAACAATCTTGGTAGGGGTTCACTAGATGAAGCTTCATACCAAATATCAAAGACCTGGGCCTTGCGGTTTCAGAGAAGAAGATTTTTAAAGATGTTCCCTATATAATCCTATGTAAAACCAAAGGGACCCGGGGCGGGGGGCATTTTGGCCCCAGCACTATAATTTGAACATTCTTGGTAGGGGTCTACTAGATGAAGCTTCATACCAAATATCAAAGACCTGGGCTTTTTGGTTTCAGAGAAGAAGACTTTTAAACTTTCTGTGAAGAAAAATAAAGATTTTCCCTATATAAGTCGATGTAAAACCAAAGGGCCCTGGAGCAGAGGCATTTTTGGCCCCAGAGCTATAATTTGAACAATCTTGGTAGAGGTCCACAAGATGAAGCTTCATACCAAATATCAAATACCTGGGCCTTGCGGTTTCAGAGAAGAAGATTTTTAAAGATGTTCCCTATATAATCCTATTTAAAAATAAAGGGACCCGGTGCGGGGGGGGGGGGCATTTTTGGCCCCAGCACTATAATTTGAACAATCTTGGTAGGTGTCCACTAGATGAAGCTTCATACCAAATATCAAAGACCTGGGCTTTGTGGTTTCAGAGAAGAAGATTTTTATATTTTCGGTAAAAAAAATCTATTTTTGGCTCCTGTGACCTAGATGTGCAACGGACCGGAACCATATGAACAACTTTGAAAGGGGAACCATTTGAACAACTTTGAAAGGGGACCACCAAAGATCATTCCTGTGAAGTCTGGTCAAAATCCGATCAGTGGTTTAGGAGGAGATGTCGTTTGAAGAAATTGTTTACGCACGGACGCACGCACGGACGGACGCACAACGGAAGACGGACAAAAAGTGATCCCAAAAGCTCACCTCGTCAAAATATGTGAAATAAAGTAAAATTAATTTTATACCACCTAAGTTACCCAAATTATTGCCGGTGTTATTTTATCTCTAACATTACGAAAACAGGCATATACAAATTCAGTGTAACCTTTATCGCCGAAAATATGAAAAGTTTAAGATAAAAAATTGTAATATTTTTCTTATTTCTGCTCCAAATATAGATGGTGGGTACCCGTTAGAACCGCCTCATCGAGGCGGTTCTAACGAGTACCCACAATCTATACTTTAGAGCAGAAATAAGAAAAATAAGGTTTACCCGTTGTAAACCCCAGTTTTACTCTATAAAAATGGGGTTCAAGGGGGTCAAAATTATATAGGCGTGTTTTCGTGATGAAGAAACAAACGGTAGACTGTATTGACGCTGAGACATCGGTATAGTTTCTTTTTTCGAAACAGTATAATCAAGTCAAATTCGAGAGAATTGTTATGACACTTTTTGTCATATTTTTTCTTGTTTAACTTTGGGACCGGTCTGCTCATTAACTTTGGGACCGGTCTGCTCATTAACTTTGGGACCGGTCTGCTCATTAACTTTGGGACCGGTCTGCTCATTAACTTTGGGACCGGTCTGCTCATTAACTTTGGGACCGGTCTGCTCATTATATAGTACTAACATTTCGATTGCTTGTCGACATAGTGCATTCCTTTTCCTTCATTTATTTTTCTACTGAAAATTTGTGATATACTTATTCTTATTTATACTCAAAACACGGGTTGTGGGTGCTCGTTAGAATCGCTTCATTAATGTGGTTCTAACGAGCTTCCAACTCCATGTGTTGGAGAAGTAATAATAAGATTAATCATGTATACTCCTCTAATTCCACGTTATCTCTACATAAGATGGGGTTTGCATGGTAGTTATCTATATAAAGTTGGGTTAACATGAGAGGTATCTATATAAAGTGGGGTTTACATGGGAGTTATCTATATAAAATGGGGTTTGTATGTGAGTTATCTATATAAAGTGGGGTTTACATGGGAGTTATCTATATAAAGTGGGGTTTACACGGAAGTTCATTACACTCACTTGTTTACGTGATGCCTTGGGAATTCTGAATTACGAAAACACGCCTATACAAATACCTTGTAACGTTTACCGCCGTTAAAACGAAAATTCTAAGATGAAAAAAAAAGTTTTTTTTTCTTATTTCTGTACAAAATGTAGATTGTGGGTGCTCGTTAGAACCGCCTCATCAATTTCATTTCATTTCATTTCAAAGCTTTCTACTGGCCGAGATATGTCTACGCACTAACACATAGTATAGTTGATTAATATGATTAACCAGTGCTTCAGCTGCAGTGCACGACCCGCCGGATGCTTTTAGCTTTATGAGTGTTACCATATATGGGTACGGCGGCCATTTTGGTCATGTGACCTGGACCTAAAACGGTTCCCCCATAAATGCGCCTTATCGTAAGGAGCAAAAATATATCTTATACTTTAGTACTGTATTCTGAATCGTTTGCAGGATAAAATGCATTCTCACTTTTCCAATACAAAAGCATATGTGTCAAAGTTTGACCTAGGCACAAAGAAGGTCAAGGTCAACCCAGGGTCACCATTTTAGCAATTTATGATGGGCCTACGTCCCATATGCTATTTATCAAGTTTCGTGGAAATCTGCCCAGTGGTTCTGGAGAAGACTATTTTTGAAGGGTTTTAACCATATATGGCTTGGCGGCCATTTTGATCATGTGTCCTGGACCCAATGAGCAAATTTTGATTTCCCCCATCCCATAGAGGCTCCATATGAAATTTGACTTCAATCGGCCCAACGGTTTCCGAGGAGAGGCAGTTCGAAAATTTTCACGTTTCGCCTCGGCGAGGCTATACTAAATGGAATGTAATATTTCGCAAGTTCATTGGTTAGATCTCATTGATATCTATCAGTATGTCAAAAATTGTTAAAATATTCCAACAAAAGCATATGTGTCAAAGTTTGACCTAGGCACAAAGAAGATCAAGGTCAACCCAGGGTCACCATTTTAGCAATTTATGATGGGCCTACGTCCCAGATGCTATTAATCAAGTTTCGTGGAAATCTGCCCAGTGGTTCTGGAGAAGACTATTTTTGAAGGGATTTTACCATATATGGCTTGGCGGCCATTTTGGTCATGTGACCTGGACCCCATGAGCAAATTTTGGTTTTCCCCATCCCATAGAGGCTCCATACGAAATTTGACTTCAATCGGCCCAACGGTTTCCGAGGAGAAGCAGTTCGAAAATTTTCACGTTTCGCCTCGGCGAGGCTATACTAAATGGAATGTAATATTTCGCAAATTCATTGGTTAGATCTCATTGATATCTATCAGTATGCTAAAAATTGTTTAAATATTCCAAGCGGTTAAGTCACTATCAGCAATTTTCACAAACGGGTTACGGACGGACAGACAGACTGACAGACTGACAGAATGACAGAATGACACGGTGATTTTAGGGCACTCTTAGAAATCAACCGACTTCAGTCGGTCGCTTTTTCTGCGGGTCGTGCAATATGTTGGTTGCTTTTTAATTATTAATGTTATTTGTTTTTTCGTCCCTCTGTCGGCCAGTAGAAGGCTTTAACATGAAATGAAATGAAAGCAAGGCCATTTCTTGTGATATCAAAAGCTCAAAATCCATGTTCAAACAGCACGCGAATTTCATGACTTGAGCAAGGTTTTTGCTGTTTGAGCACGGCTTTCGGTCTATTTGACAATGGTTTCAAACAGCCATGCGCTGGATATTTATGCAAGAACGTTTGAAATTAGAGTGCCGGATCGCTCGGAAGATTTTTAGCTCGTCTGTTTTTTGAAAAAAAACTTTCGAGCTATTGTCATCACTCCGGCGTCTGCGTAGTCGTCCTGCGTCGTCCTGCGTCCTGCGTCGTTCCAAAAAAACTTAACCTTGGCTATAACTTAAAAAGTATTAGACCTAGCCTCATGAAACTTCATACACACACTCATCATCACAAGAGCTACATTTTGACCAAGGACCATAACAACATTGTTGATTTTGGCTGAATTATCTCCCCTTTTCCAATTTTTTTCTGAAACACATTTTTTGCTCTCATTTTAATACTATTCACAACAGAGCCTTCAAACTTCACATGAATGTTCCTTGGGACAAGACCTTTTCAATGATACCACACTTTTTGATCTGTGACCTTGACCTTTGAACTTTGACCTATTTTTCGAAAATTTAACCGAAAACCTTAACCTTGACCATATTTCCAAAAGTATTTGGCCTACCTTCATGAAACTTCATACACATACTCACCATCACAAGAGCTACATTCCCTACAAGTTATATAACTCCATCTTGCAATTTGATTGAATTATCTCCCCTGTTCTCTCCGTTTTTTTTAAATTGTTTTTGTCTCTTATTTTAATACTATTCACAACAGAGCCTTCAAACTTCACATGAATGTTCCTTGGGACAAGACCTTTTCAATGATACCACACTTTTTGATCTGTGACCTTGACCTTTGAACTTTGACCTATTTTTCGAAAATTTAACCGAAAACCTTAACCTTGACCATATTTCCAAAAGTATTTGGCCTACCTTCATGAAACTTCATACACATACTCACCATCACAAGAGCTACATTCCCTACAAGTTATATAACTCCATCTTGCAATTTGATTGAATTATCTCCCCTTTTCTCTCCGTTTTTTTTAAATTGTTTTTGTCTCTTATTTCAATACTATTCACAACAGAGCCTTCCAACTTCACATGAATGTTCCTTGGGACAAGACCTTTTCAGTCATACCACGCTTTTTGACCTGTGACCTTGACCTTTGAACTTTGACCTATTTTTCGAAAAATTAACCAAAAAACTTAACCTTGACCATATTTCCAAAAGTATTTGGCCTACCTTCATGAAACTTCATACACATACTCACCATCACAAGAGCTACATTCCCTACAAGTTTTATAACTCCATCTTGCAATTTGATTTGACTTAGAACTTTTGTTTTCTAAAAGAAACTGCAGACGAGCGTTGGCACCCGCTTGCGGTGCTCTTGTTGAACATTCGGCCTGGCGGCCTCATGTTCAAACAGTTTCCTCCGGACCCGGCGAATGTTACGAGGAAAAGTGGCATTTTTCGTTTCGTATATACACTCCAAACATAGGTTTTCGGTGCTCGTTAGAACCGCCTCATTGAGGCGGTTCTAACGAGTACCCACAACCTATGTTTTGGAGCAAAAATAACGAAAATAAAGTATACCCATGTGAACGCGAGTTTATAGAGCATGTTACATGAGTGTCCAGGTATTATTGAATTTATTAAACGAGTTGAGGAAAAGGAATAAAATGCGAGGCTTTGCCGAGCATTTTATCCCTTTCCAAAGCGAGTTTAATAAATTCAATAATACATGAGTACGTATGCAAAATTCTATTTATCATATGACATTTAAAACGCATTTAATTCACGATTTTTGTACAAAAATGTCAATATTCCGCAATTAGTAAACGCGACGTCGTCAAGGACGTCGTACCTGTAACGTTACGTGACGTATCTAACTAATTTGCATATTTAATCCACTAGTGGATTATCGAAAATATTCGCAGAAGCGACGTCATATAATAAAAATAAATCACTTGCTGACGGCAACGTTGTAAATCACTGCAGAAAGACAACGTAAAACATAGTGTGAAAAGGTCAAAGAGGAACTCGAGTATCGACAGCCAATTTTACAATTTACAAGCTATCCCTAGCAACCACAATCAGCAACAGCTGTTTCTAAGACAAAAATCAAGCTGCTTTTTCCTTCACGACATTTTTAACAATGAAAGGAAACTTAACAGTATGTCCCAGCCGGAAAGAAAAATAACAAAGAAAATACAACTCTGTACCACACATTTTGTCGCATTACAACAGATGTTGATGGTATAAGGGACTACATTATACGTTATTTTGATTCTTGATAGGGATCATGTGATCATTTCCCACCTGAAAGCGACATTTGAATCAAAATAACGAATTTGTTATTTTGCAAAGCGTTTTCACGGTTTCCAAACAAGTCTTTCGTAGAAGTACAAAATAGAAGTGAAGGCAATGATCAGGAATCAACACAATTAACCCACAGCTCCCGAGAAACACAAACATAACACAACAGACCCATATGGAAACATCAACAGCGGAAAGCCAAAATGGACAGTTACTTTCCCACAAATTGGCAAATTGGCTATCTAAAACAAAATAATATAAGCGATACAAACACTCAAAGACAAACCATAACAAAAATAAACCGCGACAGAAGAACCGCCGAAACGAATTCCACTGGGTGGCTTAAATCGATTTTACGTGGCCACAATCCTCGCCCTTACTTCCGTTGCGACTTAGACAAATTATTTGTTCAGTCCGCATGATGGCCTCCTAACTCATCAGCGCAACATCTCCGTGAACACAAAAATCAAACAACCACACAGATGAAACAACGGGGAGGACTCGACAGCAAGAAAACACTGAAATGCTGGAGCAAAATAAAACCAACGGTCAATGTGACGTCATCAAATGCGCCATAATGCACGCATTACGTTGATGTCTATTGTGATCAGTGATAGATTGCTTGTATCTTGGAATTTCTGTTGTGATCAGCGACAGATTGCTTGTATCTTGGAATATCAATTGTGATCAACGATAGATTGCATGTATCTTGGAATGTCTATTATGATCAACGATGGACTGATTGTACCTTGGAATAATAATAATAATAATAATAATGCCTTTATTTAGAGAGGATAACATATTAAGCATAATAATACCATCCGCAACTATTATTGACATTTATACCTTTGGCGCAAAGGATTAAGCCTTTTACTGTGCGCTGACCTTCTCGGCTTACCTGTACAGAATCTCTTGTTGGAAATAGCAGGCGCTTTAATGGAAAACAATTTTTAAACAAATATAACTTTTTTATTTTTCAATTTGACAAACATGTTCCGCTTTAATCTAATTGTCCGTTTAAATTCCTTTAGAACGATATCAAATAAGTGGAACTTTTATTTAATTAGCTGCCGGCATTTTTATTTTCAAATTAATAACCCTTTATCCTTACTAGAATCATACAAAACTGTGGAAAACACCGACAGTACCCTACTTTAACGGCTAAAATCTGCACTTTTTGTTAATATCGTAAAAAAGCGCCCGTGTCAGACGTAATGTGTTTACAATATTGTGCATTTTGATAGCAATTATAATATTTCATGATAATATTTAATAACGGCATTTTGCGATTAAATTTGGAGCTTATTCAGAAAAAGCTTTATCGTCTACACACGCGTGTAATCCCAAAGCGGATCATTTTCAGTCGACTGCAAAATCAACACATCTTCGCCTGGGCATCTCCTTGGAATGTAAATCAATCTAAGAATTCGGTGTCTGATCTGCATCTTATTTATTTATTTATTTATTTATTTATTTATTTATTTATTTATTCACGTATTTTTTTATTTCCATGACCTGGTTAGATTTTTGTACATTCTATATACTTACTAGGCAAATTTAAATAAACATTGCTAGTAATAAGATTTATGATTACATTTGTTTGTTTTGTATGTTTGTATGATTATAGCTAAAAGAAAGAAAGAAAGAAGCCCATGTGAATTCGTCACTAAATTTCTAAAAAAGTTAAAAATTAAATTTGTTATAATTTATATCTTATTCCCATTAATCAGATACAGGCTAAACTGACATTTCGTTGTTCGCACATTGTTTTGCTGGAATGCAAGAGGAATGTTTGTTTTATATTACTTTTTTTCTTTTTGTAACACTGTTTGATTATTTAAATGCTATTGTGAATTCTGTCTGGTAAATAAAAAAAACGTAAAGATACCATTAATGCCTATGTTAATTGTTTTGTATTCATTATTGTCATCTTGGTTGTAATGAACACCTCATTAAAAACTGCTTTATATGGAGAAAATTTGGGTTTACTGTGGTATTCATTTTTTTTTTTTTTTTTCATTTCTTCTCCAAAACATAGGTTGTGGGTACTTGTTGGAGCCACCTCAATGAGGCGGTTCTAACTTTGTTTTAAATATTGATGAGTTTACTTTGACGAATTAACTGTTTTTGAGATATCAAAAAAGCACTATGCCGCACGGATGTATTATCGTAATGTGATTATTATTATTATTATTATTATTATTATTCATTTATGTATAATCTAATGATTATTAGAAAATTCTCTTATTTATTTATTTCAACTGTTAAATGATTTAAGATAAGGTGTGTACCCTTTTTCTGGTGTTCTTTCCATGATGCTGTGAAAAAGAATATGCATGTAAACCAAACTTTATATAAAACAGTCGGGTTTTCAGGAATCAGTATGATTTAACACAAAAACATAGGTAGAAAGTACTTGTAAGAACCATATCAATTTGGCGGTTCTGTGCCCATATATTTTTTCAGCTCACTCAGTGGGGAAACATCACGGGTATTTAAGCTGAAGACAATTATCGCTTTTTATGACACACGTAATGTGTATTGTATGCCGGCTACTGACCGTCAGGAAGCCTGACGATTAATGGACACGCGCGCAATGTATACTGTATTACCGTCTTTCCGGAGAGATTAAGATTTATCGAATGACTTTATTCATATGCATTAAGCTCTAAGTAGAATAGGTACTATTTAGATAATGAGTATCTATTATTATTATTATTATATCTTGGATCCCAAATACATGTTTGTTTTGTTTGTTTGATTTGAGGTTAAACGACCCCGTCAACACTGTATAGGTCATTTTGGAGACACTGCTTCCAATTTTGTGGGACTTTTACCCGACAATGAGATGAAATGACATCTCAAACCCTGTCGCCCAATGAAACCAATAGGGTTTATAAGCATGGACGGTCCGACTCACACCGCTTTGCCTGGACAGGCTTAGATCCTCTAAGCGGTTTACCAGTACTGGTGTGTGGTCGGTTTCAGCTCAGCGTGGAAGCATCATGCAGCCCATCTATTTCTTCAAGCCCCGGTGGGCGGGGGGGGGGGGCGCGAAATATACATGTATACTGGGTCCAAGTTACGAGAATGCATCCGTTTGACATAGTACCTTCTTACCTTCTTATAGGTTGTGCGTTATTGCTAGAACCGTTGCTTTAAAATTTATTTAAATTGCTTCAACAGACAAATACATATTATGCAAGATTTGCTAGAGCCGTTCTATAGAGTACCCACAACCTATGTCTTGTACAGAAGACAAGGTTTGGGATGATTGCTGGAAACACTTCATTGACAACATACGTCTTTATTTTGTCCCCATCAACACTGTATAGGTCATTTTGGAGACATTGCTTCCAATTTTGTGGGACTTTTCCCGACATTAAGATGAAATGACATCTCAAGCCCTGCCACCTAATTACACTAATAGGGTTTATATGCATGAACGCCATGATCCAACTCGCATAAATATGTTGTAACTAAATATATTATCTAAATGCACGGCCATTATTGTGGCCCAAAACAACAACAACAAAAAAGTCATATTCAGCATTTCAGCAGCCTCACCGAGGCGGTTGGTTCTAACTAGTACCCACAACCTATGTCTTGGTGCAGAAATAAAGAAAATAATGTATACCACCGAAGCCCCACTTTTCTCTATATAAAGTTTGGGTTAGAGGGTTTTCATTACACGGACTTGCTATCGTGATGATAAATCGGTGATTCTTTTAAGCAAGAAGTGTAATTTCGGATGAGACCCGGAGTCTTAATTGTTCATTTTATCTGAATTATTTTTATTTACCGTCCCTAGGTTTATGATATAACTTTTTAAATGCAACTGCAGGTCAAGTTGCCACTTACTGGTCTAGTGACTACTGTGTTTAACGGCGCGCGCCACGATACTTGGTGATAATTCGATTATCGACAGGTAGTCGGAAGTGTGCTTACTCAATGCATTGATCGATTAACAATCCACCGTGAACGATTATATTGACGAGCGTCATCTACCTGAGCAGAAAGAAAGAAAGAACGCATATGATGAAGTTATCGTCAAAGATGTATAGTCAGTTAAGATAAAAAGAAAGATTTACTCGTTTTGCATAAAAAAATAATAAGGAAGAGAAACATATAAACTAGCTAACAGACATTTGCGGCACAGGCCGCCACAATTACCTCTTCACGGGGAAAGGGAATAATATAGTATTCTTATTGCTTGTTTAAAATATAGACTGTTGGACCTCATTCGAATCGCCTCGACGAGGCTTTCTTGCGAGAGCTTAAACTCTGTGTTATCAGCATAAATGAGAATATAACAATATTTAATTTGTATATTTCAAATAAATAAATAAATAGATAAATTAATTAAATAAATAAATAAATAAATAAATAAATATGAATATTATTTGTGAACAACTAAAATCTAGAATTGTATTATGCGAAGTTGTTTATCAATGATGGCATGATAAGGCTTACTGATCTGAGTCACTAAATAGACAGCCATTATTGTGTCAAGACAGATTTATCCGCATTAAAATCAGTAAGAGTAACCCCTTTGCATTTCTATGCTCACAACTCAGACTCAAGGTTCTCGTCTTAATGGATACATTACGAAAACACGCCTATACAAATACATTGTAAATTTAACCACCAAACAATGAAAATTTTCAGATAACAAAGTGTGGTATTTTTCATATTTCTGCTCTAAGATTGTGGGTGCTCGTTAGAACCGCCTTGGTCGAGTTCCCAAAATATATGTTTTTGAGCAGAAATAAGAAAAATACTTTATGCGACCAGTAATATGTTTGGAAAACTTTTGATTCGAAATCTTCAGCAAAGCACTGTCTGTATTTTTGGCATACAACCCGATACTTAATAATTATTAAATGTTATGAATAAATATATTATCAATATGCATGGCCGATATTGTGGACCAAAACAACAAAATAAAGTAACATTCAGCATTTCAGCAAATCAGCGTTTTAGGCACTTTCTGCTGATGCGCAGCCTGCTGAATTCAGCTGGTTTTTCAGCGTTTTAGACAGGCCCCATTAAGATAGCATATCCGCGTGACATAGTGTTGTTTTTTTTTTTTTTGTTTTTTTTTTCTCGTATCTCCAAAATCGAAATTCATATCTCAAAAACGGTTATCTACTATGTCTTGCTGCAGATATTAGAAATTGTAATAGCTTGTGAAGTGGAGTGTTCATACCACAGACCTTTTAACATGTTGCGTTTCTATACAAATTAATAATATATAACAAAATCAATGTGTGGCAATTTTCTTTTACTTATACTCCAATCATAGGTCGTGGTGCTCGTTAGAACCGCATCATCAACGAGTTCTACCAACCTAGGTCTTGTGAGCAGAAAATAGAAAAAATGTAAATCCCTTTAAACCCCGGTTTTCTATATGTAAAGTAGGGTTTAAAGGGGTTTTCATTACACGGACTTGTGAATATGTGGCATTTCTAAACAATGTCAATTAAAATAATTCAACTGACACCCACCATAAACAATTAAGTTTTTTTTCCTTCTTCTTTTGTCTAATATATAAAGTAGAAGATTTCATTCGAGCACACAAAAAATAGGATTTTTGAGAACCAATAATATTGTGTGTTAAGCACAAAAAGGCTCACTTTTAAAAGAGTAATTTTCTCGCTCCTTAATACTTTAGTAACGACAGAACAGAACAGAACTTTATTTGGAGATAAACTCAGGCCACACCAAAACAGCCGGTCCGAAATTAACTAGACATCAATAGACATGAGCGATTCTCGTTCAGTATCCCCCGGGGTCATAAAAGCGAAACTGATTTCACACACAGCCGGCTTATAACACAGTTGAGATAACACAACAGGTACATAGTATAGGCCTCAGTCAAAGGGAGACAATCCAATATTGACTTGTAGTGTGACTATCAGGGAACGGGTGAATAGATTAAATGTCAGATAAAGTTGGCCATGTTATCTACCATATGGTCCTCTTAACTAACAAGTTACAGATGTATATATATTAACAATATTTACAACATTTATAAAACATGTATGCAGTAGTCTAGGAATAAAACAAGTTTTCAACTTGATTAAATAAGAAATGGGATTAAAAGCTGAAATTTAAGTAAAATTTGTAAAATCAGTTTTGGTACTATACGTTGGTAAAATGCGGTATTGCAAACGACAAAACAAACCAAATGTTTAAAATAAGGAAGCAAAAAAAAAAAAAATCTATGATAATGATGGCAACAGCCAGTTATGATGCTAGAAGCTAGAAAGAAAGTGTCGTACATGTGGCGCTCCCAGCACACCGCCCGCACCCGACACGCACCGCGATAGGCCAGCCACGTCTGGAGCCAGGAGCATGTGGCGGAAACCAATGTCCAAACATCATGCATCAAGCAACAACGATCGCACACCCACGGCGCCCGCCAAGTACTACAGATACAAAGAACGCCACATGAACGACTTTGTCAAAAAACATGAATATAATTTTTGTTTTCTAATACATAAGTTATGCAGACCTGGTCAGCTACTTGTGAATTTCAATATTGATTGACTGAACCGAAGTAAATTTCTCTTTTAAATTCGAGTTTTAAAATTTTGTTTTATAATAATGCAAGTGGTTGCAGCATATATTGTGATCAACGAGAGATTGCTTGTATCAACGGACGGTTTGCGGACTGGTAAGCTGGGGCTGTGTTTGGTCAAGTTTTTTTTAAAAAGAACTACAAGAGCAATGTGACATGCTGTACACTTCCCCCCCCCCCACACACACACATCCCACACACACGCAACCACCTTGACTGGCGCAAATTTTCGGGTACCGCCTCATTCTTTCACATCCACTCTTTCGACTTTTTTCGATGCCTCGGTACATGTACGTGTGACCCTACTCCCACGCATCGGGGCTTTTTGCTTGGACAAGCCTGCGACCTGTGGAGTAGGCCTAAAGTGCTAATGCAAGATATGTCTATTCTATTTTTTGCTAAAATTCTAGACTGCGTCTGCGATTTTAGGGACTATCAAACTAGTATGGGATAGGCCTTGGGGCGTGCTGTCCCGCACGCGCCCCTCGCCCCAACCTTGATAAGCAAGGTCCTTTTAACGTTAATATTGGTGAATATGTTTAATTTTAGTTTGTATCATTAGTTGTGGAAATATTTTATCAACAATGCATACATGCTCTTGTAAATGTTATAATGAGAATAATATTTTAGACTGGCACTCGTGCCAAATACGTTATCCTCTTGAAATAAAGTTATTATTATTATTATTATTAGTAGTATTATTGATAACGTTGCTCACTGAACAAAAAACGTTTGTGGCATAAAATGAGAGTTTTAAAACAGAAAACAATGAAATAAGATTCCGAAGGAAATAACAAGAATTCCGCCGAAGGCAATGTCGCGTTTGTGGTGGCGCAAAGTCACCGAACCATGAAATCTAGGCCAAGGTCAAGCATTGATGCTTGCATAACAGATGCCAGCCCTAGATGCAGGCTTGTACTAAGTATCATTAGCCTAATGAAGCTCTAATAGTGCTTGAGAAATGAACTTAAACATTAGGTTGAACACTAAGGTTGATGCAATAGTTCACTAAGTCATTCAACCATGAAATTTAGGTCAAGGTCAAATACGGATGTTTGCATTATAGTTGTCATCCCTAGATACAAGTATGTACGAAGTATCATTAATAAAGCTCTTATAGTTCTTTTGAAATAAACTTGACCATTAGGGTGAACGCTAGGATGGTCGCAATATACATGTATCACGAAATCAGTGAACCATAAAATGTAGGTCAAGGTCACATATGGATGCTTGCATTAAAATTGCCATCCCTAGCTAAACGTTTGTACCAAGTATCATTAATGAAGCTCTTATAGTTCTTGAGAAATTAACATGACCATTTTGGTGAACGCTAGGGTGGTCGCAATAATTTACAAAGTCAGTTCACCATGATATGCAGGTCAAGGACAAATATGGATGCTTGCGTTTAAGTTGCCATCCCCAGATACAAGTTTCTACCAAGAATCATTAATGAAGCTCTTATAGTTCTTGAGAAATTAACTTGAACATTAGGTGAACGCTAGGATGGTCGCAATATTTACAAAGTCAGTGAACCATGAAATGTAGGTCAAGGTCAGATATGGATGTTGCATTTAACTTGACCATTTGGGTGAACGCTAGGGTGGTCGCAATAATTTACAAAGTCAGTGAACCATGAAATGCAGATCAAGGTCAAATATGGATGCTCGCATTTAAGTTGTCATCCCCAAATACAAGTTTGTACCAAGTATCATTAATGAAGCTCTAATAGTTCTTGAGAAATTAACTTGAACATTAGGGTGAACGCTAGGGTGGTCGCAAATATTGACACCTTCACAAACAGACTGACGGACGAAGGGACGGAAAACCGGACGCCTATATCGCGCTATGTTAATAGCAGGCGCGACAAAAAAAAAAAAAAAAAAAAAACAGTCAAAAGTTATCATGTATTTATTTATTTACTGGCTGGAAATTAGTGTGGTTCTTTTATTTCGATGTACTGCCAAGACGGCGGACAGCGGAATCAAGCGAAGGCATGCGCGAGAGGGTAATATATCTTTGCTCACGGGGCATAGGTAAAATAATTGCCCTTAAGTTGTCCAAAACAAAAACCTGCAAAGGTCTTTGCAGTGAGTACCACTTTTACTCAAACGTTAAGGCTGACTGACGCAAACTGAACTTGAAGGGGATTGAACGTGTGCAATGTGTATAGACACCAGGGGCTTTGCCAGACGAATACAAATCATACACACGCTAAGGAGACTTCTTTAGAAACGTTCCGTAGTGTCATACTCTTAACCCATATATGCCTAGCGGCCTTTTTGGGGACATTGGCAAACATTATACACTCAGATCAGACGTCTGAGTCTACACTGTTTGCATATAAGTTGAACATTTTTGTAAAACTTACTACACACAAAACAAACCTGACGTCCCTATAATTGGAAATGGACCACTCCAAACTCATTAGGTGGAATTTCCCATTGTCATATATGGGTTAAAAGAGAGACTTTGCTTCCATTGGGAGCCTGGTCGGATAATTAAGAAATAATCTCCACGTACCGTGTGTTATCGTGATTAACACACGGTGTTGGAGGGCAGATTGCGAAATATTAATTCACGACGGCGAAGCCGGAGTGAATTAATATTCGCATCTGCCCGACAACACCGTGTGTTAATCACGATAACACACCGGGTGCGTGGAAATTATTTCGATTCTAACATGATGCTAAACTGAAATACAGTAGTAACAAAGCGTTATCTTGGGGACTATTTTGCAGCGGATGTCGACAGAAGGAGATGTTTACATGCAACGTCACGATGACGCCAAATTGCACGCACCACGTTGACGACGTGAATTATCGCATATTTGCAAACGCTGACGTTTCCACTGGGTTCAATGGGAAAAACGTTAACGTCATGTTAGAATAGAGGATAAAAAATGTTGAAGATTTACCACGATGTCATTACGTGCACGCATAGGGTTAGTAATGAGCGGCTTCACATACTCTCCATACGTCAGCCATAATGGCGGGAAGCTGGATTAAATGCACTGGGATTTGGATGTTCAAAATTGAGGCCACCTAAATTTAGACAAAACTTTATGCTTCAAAAGGCATATTGCGGCTGTTTGTGTTTTCTACATCCAGTGCGCTCTAGTGGGAGACCACCTTTGGGACTGTTCAAAAGTGGTCTTAAAGACCACTTTTGAACAGTGCCAAAGGTGGCCTAATAGAGGATTTTTACTGCGATGGATGCACCTTACCACACGGGCGTGTTATCGTTATGAGGAACATGTCACAAATTTAAAAACCGTAGTTTCAGAGTGAACGTACTGTCCTTTTGGGACCGCCTGACATTTATGGACTCTGTATAGTTGTTTATTTGAAAGCAAAGGCTTAACCGATTTTTTTCTAGGCGACCCACGCTGTTTCCGGTGGCTTTTCCGTGAGCTGTACCTCTCATATCGGTAATTTCTGAACGTCTTAAGATAAGGAAAAATATCATTATCAAATAAGAAGCCAAGCGCCGGCTGTGGCATAGCAAGTCACGTAAAAGAATGTTGTCTTTTTCTCTGACATATTTGTGAGATATTGTATTTCATTAAGCAAGATAAATAATAGAAATCCATAGGAGTGGAATATGTTCTCATTAGAGTTGATGAGATTCAAAAGAAACGTGATATGTATATTTTCTTTAGTAATATAAAATATTCATACATAAACCGGCTATAGAAGGATATGTTTTTCTTTTCTGGGTAAGAAAAATTCTTTCTGAAAAAAAAAAATAGTAGAAATCCAGCGTCATATTTATCTTTCAATCAATGTACTTCTGTTTTCAAGTGTTAAATTGAATTATAATAGCTGTAAAAAATTTACGATAATTAGTAATTTTCAACATTTACACATTACGATACATTCGTGTGATATAGTGCCATCTTCCATACTTCCAAAAAAGTCTTTTTTTTTTCTAATGAAAAATGTTAATAGTTTTCTTACTTACACTCCAAACAGAGGTTGTGGGTGCTCACTAGAACCGCCTCATTGGGGCGGTTCTAACGAGTACCCACAATTTTTATCTTGGGGTGGAAATAAAAAAGTAATATATTACCCCGTAAACCCCGGTTTTCTCTATAAAAAGTGGGGTTTAGAGGGGTGTCCATTAACAGATTTGTTCACGTGTTGGCCACCCATTGTTCGACTCTCACATTTTATGACAATACTGAAGGAATGAACATTTAGGCATATTGACCACATCTCCTATTGGTTTTGGATTTGGTTTTACGGCTCTTTCAAGATTACTTCACTTATTTCAAGGCCATCTTTAATAAGAGTGGGGCGAAAACCGGAATCCCCGAAAAAAATCACCTGAACTTCAGTTGCAGAACTTGGCATCTCACATGTGACCTGGGCGATGTTCAGATTCAAAGCGGTTTGAGACTCGATGAATAAGAGCCAGCGCTTTTACCCACTAGGCCACGGAGGTCCGCCACAACATCACAGAAAGAAACTTGGACCTACTTTCATAGGGTCTCTACGGTTTTCAAGACAGCTTTAGCGAACATGAGGTGTCTGCATCATATTTCATAAAGGCTGAAAAAGGCATACATGATCCTAAACTAAATAGAATTACATGCATTAACCCTTTTTGTACCAAATGGAATCGTCCACCTTATATATATATAGCAGGAGTCCATTCCAAAATTTAGGGGTGTCAGGTTGTGTTTTCTTCAAAATTTACATGGAAAATGACTGAACTTGTAGCAAACAGTGGAGGCCTGCACTGTTTGGCAAGGTACCCGATTTGGGGTTTCTTGTACAAAATGGGTTAACTGCACTTTGATAAAATGGTCAAAATGCTCAAAAACATAGTGTGAGTACACTTTAAGAACCGTATTGTGCGTGCGTGCGAGCGCACTTTCGTGTGTATGTTTGTTTGTTTGTTTGATTTGAGGTTTAACGTCCCCGTCAACACTATCAAGGTAATTTTGGAGACGTTGCTTCCAATTTTGTGGGACTCTAACCCGACATTGAGATGAAATGACTTCTCAAGCCCTGCCGCCCAATGAAACAAATAGGGTTTATAAGCATGGACGGGCCGACTCGCACCACTTTGCCTGGGCAGGCTTAGATCCTCTAAGCGGTTTACCAGTACTCGTGTGTTGCGTGTGTATGACTTTTACGTCCCGACAACTAATAAGAACATAAGGAGACGGGTCCTCGGGTTAAAGACTTATCTTAAAGCCTGGAGAAACCAGATATCGACCCCACAACCCCGGGCTTATGGAATGAATAGCATTACCAATTCACCACGGAAGCTTCTATTCCGTATAATGGATACTATTGTTTTTAATTCCACTTTAAACAGAGAAAAGAGCAGTTTACAGGGGTATATCCTTTATTGTTCTGCATCGAGGCAAGTACGATATGTACACACCACGCACATCATCAAAATACAGTAGAGCTTCGATGGCTCGAACACCAACAGCTCGTATACCATGGCTGAGTCGAACCCATTCTTAAGTCCCTAAAGAATTCCTCCTCATAAGAAATAGTGCGAGATGATTAAGACTTTTGACCCCTATTTTGCCAATGTATGCTGTGTGTACTCATTAGAATCGCCTCGATGAGGCGATTCTAATGAGAACACACAATATACATTTCATTCTTATTATAGAACGTCGAAAAGATGTCCGACTGTTAACCCCGTTATGCCTGCTGGCAGCAACCCTCAGTGGCTCGAACATCTTTGGGACCTCGGAAATCTGTTAGGAGACAGGCCGGATAGTTCGAGCAACTGGCGGTTACTTCCAAGAGGCATAACGAGGTTAATTTTTGGACATCTTTTCGACGTTCTATAATAAAAATGAAATGTATGCTGTGTGCACTGATGAGAATCGCCTCGATATGTATGCTGTGTGAACTCATTAGAATCACCTCATCGAGGCGATGCTTATGAGTACTCACGGCATACACTGGCAAGATAAAATACAAAAGTCTTATATATATCTCGCACTATTTCATATGAAGAGGAATTGCCTTAGACTTGCCCAAGTCTGTTAATTAATTGCCATTTGTAGAACTAATTGTTAAAAAAAAGTTAAAAAAAAAAAAAAAAAAAAACCATTCCCCTGTATGAACAAATTAACCCTACATTCACAGATAAAGATTAAAGAGACTTTTACATACTTTTTGTTTAAAGGGACTTTCAGTAAAAAGTAAAAAAATAGGTAAAATATAAATGTAGGGACTTGGGCAAGTCTAGAATTGCCTTAGCGACTTAAGAACGAGTTCGACTCAGTCATGGTTTACGAGCCATTGCTGTCCGTACCATCGAAGTTCCACATCGAAGTTCTATAGTAGCTAAGTTTGGGATGCCTAACCCTTCCCGAGACAGCCTGCGGACAAGACAGATCACCGTAATATGGGTGAATTTGTTCTCGTTAATCATGTTCACGAGTCTTGTAACTGAATGCCCATGTAAACTTACTGTAATGTTCGGTAAGCTCAGTCGGATGCGCGTCTGAATGGGAATCAGGAGGACACGGGTTCGATACCTGCTGGGATCGGCAACACTCGTTCGTGGAGATTGATCATGAAATCTCTTCTACAGTCATCCTCTCCCTTCCGCTGATTCAAGAAGGGCAGTTGTCAGTTTCTGACGAAAGAATGTGCACTGTACTGGTTAACCGCTTACGTATAAGCCTGCCCAGGAAAAGTGTGGATAGGTAAACTGACCGGCTCAAAATGACCTAAATAGTGTTGACTGGGCCGTTAATCTCCAATACAAACAAACAAACAAATAAGACTGTAATGCTCGGTTTACAAGACTAATATCTGAGCATTATATTCCTTATTTGTGCTTAGAAGGAAATAATGAAATAATGAAAACATCAGTATATAGCCTGTAATGCTCATTAGAACTAGCTTTGTTACAACTAATACCCACAATCAATGCCTTTGATTGTGGATACTAGTTGTAACGGAGGCAGTTCTAACGATAATGCACAATCTCTATATATATGTGTGGTAGAAATAAGGAAATAATGTTACTTTTTAACCAGAGAAGGTTTTTTTGTGTATGTTTTTCCCCTCTTTTCTCGCAATGAATGATAAACAATTTTCATATACATACATGCAGTTGTGATATCATGGTACAAGCCGTATTGTTTACTTTCAGGGTTTCCTTCAAATAATTGGAAGAACAGGTATAAAGCAAAACGAGCTACTCGATTCGATTTGGTATTCTGACGAGTTTTGCCGAGCCGGGTTTTGACTACACATAAATATACGCACCACCATCGACCGTTGAGTCAGACTCTAATAGACAAACCAAACAACTTTTTAATTTAGATTTGCCCCGTATATGATATGGTATTATTAATTACTGTATAGTGAACTAATTGGTAAAGTTTAGAAAATGGAGCGGGACTTTAATGTTTTGTGAAGTTTAAGAGACGTTCCGATGTTGACGACGCCACAGAATGACAGAGAAGCCAACTTGACAGAGAAGTACAAGGACTATTTGTGGCTACCATACGTCGCTATAGCAATATTATTCATCGGATTTCTGGCGATGAATTTCTGGTGTTACCACAAGAAGCACAGATTGAAATATCTGAGGAAGGTGGAGATGGCGGAAGCCAGAGAAAGGATTCAGGAGAGACGAATGATTCTACAAATGTTAAAATCAAAATATGCAAATACTCTCGAAGGAACCCGGCAAATTGAGCCGTCCATCTTTGTATAGGTAAATGCTAGGATCTCTGAGTGCCTTAATTAACCATCACGTGAACAAGTCCGTGAAATAAAGATCCCCCTTAACCCCAGTTTATAAAGAAAAAAAACTGGGGTTTTCGGGGGTAAACACTATTTTCTTTATTTCTGCCCCAAGACATGGGTTGTGGGTACTCGTTAGAACCGCGTCAATGAGGCGTTTCTAACGAGTAGCCTAAACCTATGTTTGGAGTACAAATAAGAAAAATGCCGCAAATTTTCATCAGAAACGTACCTGTTTTTGAGATATGAAAAATGCACATTATCACAAGGATTAGAAGTCATACAGAATGGTGACAACGTGAACCAAACTTCCGCTATTACGACCACCTAAAATTATGACTAAATCAGATATAAGAATATATTTGATCCTTCAGATCCTAATCACAACAATAATCGTTTGCTGTGTTGTCTGCTGGTTTTGATTTACAAGTCATTGTTGCAAAGAATGTGTACCCAGATGGGAGCAGTCTGATCAGGGTTCACCCTGTTTAAATGTATGCAAAAATATGTTTAAATAGTTTGCGTGAAAACGCAACAGATAGCATTTTTAGACACAGCCTTACTGCCAATTAAAGTATTAAAATTTCAGTGATTTTTTTTTCTTTTCTCTGCACCTGAGAGACCGATTTTGAACAGCCGCAAAAGGGCTCTGAATATGGTAGTTTGGGATCTACGTTTGGGATCTAACCCTTTGGGATCATTGATTCCACTGCTGAAAGTTAATTGGCCGAAGCTTGCTTTTCTGGCACAGAAAAACAGCTTGTACAGTTTCTGGCTGTGTTTGTAGCCCTTGCTTTCAGAGGATTGCCCAGTGTTTAGCTTGTGTGTGTTGTCTTTTCTACAACATCAGTGCGATCTAAAACGTGATAATTGAAAGAAGTGCACGCCGGTGGGTCAGGCCTCAGATTCTATGACGGTTCCAGCGTAAAGGCTTACTGGGAATTAAAGAGAATCTAATTTTGTGTAATGTTGGTTGGTGCCTGATGCTCTACCTCTGGACGGCCCCATCGGAGTCTAACTGTTGGGTCTTGTTTTGCTTCAGCATTTCAGTGGTTTCTCGCTGTCGAAACCTCTACGTTGTTTCATCTCTATGGTCGTTTGATTTTTGATTTCACGGAGATATTTCACTGATGAGTTATGAGGCCTTCCTGCGGACTGAACAAATTATTTGTTTAAATCGCGACGGAAGTAAGAGCGAGGATTGTGGCCACGTAAAATAGATTTAAGCTCCCCCCAGTGGAATTCGTTTCCGCTGACCGTTCCAAGGCGGTTCTTCTGTCGCGGTTTATTTTTGTTATGGCTTGTCTTTGAGTGTGTGTATCGCTTATATTATTTTGTTTTGGATAGCCAATTGGCCATTTTGTGGGAAATTAACTGTTCTTTTGGCTTTCCGCTATTGGTGTTTCCATTAGAAAAAAATAGCAATAGAATGAGAACTCAATGTGAAATAATCTTTACTTTCATGGCAAATAAAAGGATTTTGTTTCTTTCTGATGTTGATTATGGATCTTATTACAGTGGACAAGAGCGCTGACTCTCTCACAGCCGTGGGTTCGAGCCTGGCTCGGATCACATGTGAGACGCCAAGTTCTGCAACGGAAGGTCAGGTGGTTTTTCTCCGGGTACTCCGGTTTTCACCCATCCCTGATTAACGATTGGCTCGATAATTGAAATAATATTGAAAGGGCCGTACAATCACCCCCACCCCGCCAAAAAAAAAAAAAAAAAAAAAAAAAACATCATTACAACAACCTAAATAAGTGTGTGGACTCCTCAGAATCCCCACCCCCGGCGCCACCCCAGTGGTTGTTCCAATGATATCAAACAACCTATGGTTGGAGCCACCCTAGAAGCAACAGCGGAAACAATGCCAAGCCTTGTAAACCCGTTTCTGCATATAGTACAGTGCAATTTCGCTATTAAAACCAACTAAAATTAAGATTTTTCTTGGTTTGGTTTTACGGCCTTTTCAAGAATACTGCACTTATTTAGACCTAATCGTTAAGGTGGGCGAAAACCGGAGTACACGGAGAAAACCCACCAGACCTTCCGTTGCAAAACCTGGCCCCGAGGTTATAAAACGTTTTTCATGCTGAAGGCAGCTGAGCATGGAATTTGTAATGCTAATAACTATTACAATACAAACATATCAGACCCCGAGGTTATAAAACTTTTTTCATGCTCAACTCACTTGAGCATGGATTTTGTCCTGCTCACAAATTTTAAAAATGCCAACAATTGTTGGCATTTTTGAAATTTGTGAGCAGGACAAATAACATTCTCTGCTATCTGAGAAAGAAAAATCGCCCAACCTCTTAGTATTTTAATTTTTATAAGCACGACAAATTTCGTGCTCAGCTGAGTTGAGCATGAAAAAAAAGTTTTATAACCTCGGGGCCAAGCAATTTTCATAACGATAACACACCCATGCGACATAGTGCTTTTATTCACATCTCCAAAATGGCTACTTTTTAGATGAAAATATGTGATATTTTTCTTATTTATACTGCAAAGATGTGTTGTGGTTTCTCGTTAGAACCGCCTCAAGAGGCGGTTTCAACGAGTACCCACAATCTACGTCATGGAGCAGAGATAAGCAAAGTATTGCATACCCCTATCAACCCCAGTTTTCTCTATATAAAGTGGTGTTTACATTGGTGCTCATTTCGCGGACATGTTAAAATGATGCCTGCTCAGATTAGCACAGAATGTCATTTATTCTGCTCATAAATTTTTAAATGCCAACAGTTCAGACAAAATAACGAGCAGGATAAATTCCATGCTCAAGTGAGCTGAGTATGAAAAAAGTTTTTTAACCCCAGGGCCTTGACTTCTCACGTGTGGCCCGAGCTGTTACTGAACGGGTTAAATGTTGCAATCAAACTGTCCTTGTGTTGTTTACACCAGTGTCTTGGACAAGTAAATACCCCACATTTTGGATTGTTCAAAAGTGGTATTAAAATGACTAACTTTAGGACTGTTAAAAAGTGGTCTTAAGACCACTTTTGAACAGTCTCAAATGTGGTCTTAATATAGAAAGTTTACTGTACACATGACGCAGACATCACGAAAACACGCCTATATAATTTTGACCCCTTTGAACCCCACTTTTATATAGTAAAACTGGGGTATCCGGGGGTATACCTTATTTTTCTTATTTCTGCTCTAAAATATAGATTGTGGGTACTCGTTAGAACCGCCTCAATGAGACGTTTCTAACGAGTGCCGACAATCTATATTTTGAGCAGAAATAAGAAAAATATTACAATTTTTCATCCTACAATTTTCATTTTTTTCGGCGATAAAGGTGGCAAAGTATTTGTATAGGCGTGTTTGCGTAATGCGTGTTTTCATATCACTAAGCCTGAGTATTCATTACGAAAACACGACCATACAAATACATTGTAACCATTATCACCGTACAAATACAAAAAATATAAGATGAAAAATTGTGCTATTTTTCTTATTTTTACTCAAAATATAGATTGTGGGCACTCGTTAGGACCGTATCATCGAAGCGCTTCTAACGAGTACCCAAATTCTATATTTTACAGCAGAAATAAAACAAAAATAAGGTTTACCCCTGTAAACCCCAATTTTACTATATAAAAGAAGGGTTCTAGGGGTTCAAAATTATATAGGCATTTTTTCCTGATGACTTCACTTATGAAATAGACTGATAATAATATTATAGCCATATTATATGATAGGACATTTGTACAGTGTATCCTGTCTGCTAAGCAACTACATTTGTTTGTTTGAAATGAGAATAAACGGACCTTTACCCCTGACAATGAGATGAACTGACATCTCAAGCCCTGTCACCCTATGACACGAATGTGCACTGAACGGGCCGGTTCGCACCATTTTGCCTGGTCAGGCTTAAACCCTCTAAGCGGTTCACCAGTACTCATTGGAGGTCATTTTCAGCTCTGCGCGGAGGCACAATTCAGGCCAATCTACAATCTATTTCTCCGGCAGTTACATAGGATGAACTCTAAAACTGACTACTTTATGGTAAACCGGGTAGGGCTTTAGATATTATTTCATCTTAGTGCCGGGTAAAAGTCCCAAAACGGGTCTACCTGTCTTAGTGGATAAGAGCGCTGATTCTTCATCATGAGGTCTCTCACCGCTGTGGGTTCGATCCTGGCTCGGGTCACATGTGAGACACCAAGTTCTGCAACGGAAGGTCAGGTGGTTTTTCTCCGGCTACTCCGGTTTTCGCTCACCTCTGATTAACGATCGGCTCTATATGAGTGAAATAATCTTGAAAGGGCCGTAAAACATACCCCCCCCCCCCCAAAAAAAAAAAAAAAAAAAAAAAAGGTGCAAAAACTTTGGGAACAAAGACTCCAAAATAACATAAATACAGTAGAACTTCGATGGCTCGAACACCGATGGCTCGTTTACCATTGATGAGTCGAACACATTCTTGAGTCCCTAGCAAAATCCTCTACATAAGAAATAGTGGGCGATAATTAAGAAGATTTTAGTCTTTTATCTTGCAAATGTATGCTGTGTACTCATTAGAATCGCCTCGATGAGGCGATTCTAATGAGTACACACAGCATACAGATTCATTATAGAACACCGAAAAGATGTCAAAAAGTATCTCGTTATGCCTCCTGACAGTAATCCTCAGTGGCTCGAACTACCCCTGTCTCGAACAGATTTTCGAGGTCCCAAAGGTGTTCGAGCCATTGAAGTTCGACTGTAGTACAAAGGTGACGTTAAAAATAAAATGAGCCGGGGAACAGCATTTCCTACAATATACAAGATATTTTATTACGAATTTACTCCCAGCGAAGAATCAGATCAGCCTAAGCATCCATATAGTCTGACCAGAGACTTCTTTTGCCGCATGAATGAGCATTTGGGCACTTAGCTATCCTTCAAGCGCAACGAAGACCCTGATCAGACTGGTCTGCGTCTTCGCTGGGTGCACATGTAAATTGTAGGAAATTCTGTGCCGCGGCTCATATTAAAGACGCATTTTAGCATACGGTTGGCTTTCCATAACGCATCATGAAAACACGCCTATATAGTACTGAGCCCCTTAAACCCCACTTTCACCCATCCATAGGGTTTGTAGGGGCATACGATATTTATCTTATTTCTGCTCAAAAGCATAGATTGTGGGTACCCGTTAGAACCGCCTCGACGAGGCGGTCCTAACGAGTATCCACAATTTATGTTTCAAGCAGAAATAAGAAAAATATCACGATTTGTCATCTAAAAATTTTCATTTTTTCGACAGTAAAATATACGATGTATTTGTATAGACGTGTTTTCGAAATGGTGTAATTGCATAAAAAAAAAGAAATGTAAAATGTCAAAACATATCTCCATATTACCATCTTATTTATCAAGCTGCCTTTATAAGTGCTTTGAATCGACTAAGACAAGCGAAACTGTAATGCCAGACTTTATTGACAGATTACTTATGGAAATGGCTAATTGTCTGCAAAGGGCGCAATGTCGTGTCATTCAAAAACACAGAAAAATAGACGCCATGTGAAAAGGGTTCCTTTGCTTAAGACTGCAGTTTAAATAGTATACACACGTGGCGTTACTTAGTAAGTTACAATTGTTAACTTACGGTAAGGTGCACGACCGTAAAAAAAAAAAAAAAAAAAAAAAAAAAAAACATCCCTGATACGTATTGCCCAAAGGTTTTATCTATAACGGTTTCTCATGGCAACCTCATCACGATAACAAGTCCGTGAAACGAAGACCCCACTAAACCCCATTTTATATAGTGAAAAGTGGGGTTTACGGGGGTATACATTACCTGCCTTATTTTTGTTCAAAAACATAAATTGTGGGTACTCGTTAGAACCGCCTCATCGAGGCGGTTCTAACGAGCACCCGCAATCTATGTTGAAAGCAAAAGTTAGAAAGATGTTATCATTTTTAGCTAAAGTTTGTCACTTCTGACTCACCGGCCCCGATAGCTCAGTTGGTAGAGTGTCCGCTCCGGGGAGCGGGAGGTCTCGGGTTCGATCCCGGGCCGCGACATACCAAAGTCGTTAAAAATGGCACTAGCTGCTCCTCGCTTGGCACTCAGATTTACGGGGTAGAGCTAGGACTGGTCGATCCAGTGTCAGGATAATGTGACTGGGTGTGGTATCATGTAATGTGCCTGGGACATGATACTTCAGTGAGGCAGCACTATAAACGTGAGCATTGAGCTCCCTGTCGCAACCAGACACCGTCGTAATATGACTGAAAAATTGTTGAAAACGACGTTAAACCCGAATTCACACACACACACACACACACACACACACACACACACACACACACTTTTGACACAATGTTGGACGCTATTATGTCACACGGGCGTGTTTTCCTAATGTCCTGTACACATGAGTGTTGTAAAATAGTAAGGATTATTATTCTGGAGTTGGAGTTCGGCACATATGAACATGGGGAACAGGTTGATATATAGGGGTAGGGCTAGAATCCAGTCTGAATAAATTTGTTGCTGCAGATTTTGGCAAAAACTAAAATCTTATATTTGTCAGCTATTGTCAGCATTGAAAAAATGCGCCATTTCAGCTGTTGCGCACTTGCAATTGTAGTTATGCGTACATGTAAAACGTTGAGTTGTCTCTATCTTTTTTTGATCATAGTATTAGTCAAAACTAATGACTTTTCTTGAGGTCACATGACCTATCATTAAAGGCTGCCTCTGTTGATTTTTTGTAGAGCTTGATAGCTCAGTGGTTAGTGCACGTGCCTAATGCTAGAGGTCCCCAGTTCGATTCCCGGCAGCGATGATAAAATTGTGGCGTACCAACTATTCCACTAACATCATTTGCAGGGACAGATACCACAAATTGCACCGTCTTTCGGATCTGTACGTTAACTGGTGGCCCTCTGTGCAGGGAGAACCATCTTCATGCAAGTAAAAGATCCATACAATAATTACATGATTACTATGTAGTCTTTCATCCTGCAAATGGAGTGTATGTAATATATACGCATACGGGCCCTGCAATAGCTACGGGTCGTGCAAAGTTTCGTGGCTTAGACGTTTTACTCTACAATTAGTTTGTGAAAATTGTACCTCGGCTACGCTATTTAGCCCGTACATTAGACAATCTACTCAATACAGGCACATGACGTAATTGTGACGTTTGTTTGTTTGTTTGATTTGAGGTTTAACGTCTCCGTCAACACTGTAAAGGTCATTTTGGAGACGTTGCTTCCATTTTTTTGGGACTTTTACCCGACATTGGGATGAAATGACATCTCAAGCCCTGTCGCCCAATGAAACCAAAAGGGTTTATTAGCATGGACGGTCCGCCACGCACCTGGACAGGCTTAGATCCTCTAAGCGGTTTACCAGTACTAGTGTGCGGGCCGGATTAAGCTCTGCGTGGAAGCATCGTGCAGCACATGTATTTCTTCAAGCCCCTATTGGCGGGGGCGGTAATTGTGACGTCACATCAACGTTGGTGCAACGTCATGACGTTTATGCAACGTCATATCAAGTCGGTGCAACGTCATGACGACGTTGATTTGACGTTGCCCTAGCGACGTGTGCCTGCAGGGAAAGCCTGTGTTTATCTAGAACTCTAAAATAGACTGAGAGTGGACAAAAAGGGACATGTGATAGAGTGAAGCTGGATTTTCTGTCAGACAATATTACTACTGAGGTGCTTTACTTTTAGATCAGATTTAAAGATTCAGGGTCATAAACTTTTCGAGATATGATCCATTACGGAAAAAATGGACGATCCCATTGACTTTGTATGGGCAATTTTGAGACTTGCTGAGATTTTTAAATGCACGGATGTTAGTTCTACCTTACGGAATAAACCCCATTATGTCCAATTGTGCAAAAACGTAACCTTATAATGTACTTCTCGTACATGTATGTGCGGAAGAACAGCAGAACGAACGGATATAAGCAAGTACCCCCCCCCCCCCCCCCACACACACACATACACCACCACCACCACCACACACACACCGACACACACACTTTTATCAAAAGTGGGGTTAGAATAATCCCCGATAAGCACTTCAATATCTACAGAAAACGAGAAGTTCCAACGATAATTGTGAAAAATATTTTCCTTATTTCTCCATTTAAACGTCTGTTGTGGCTACTTATTAGATTCGCCGCATTGGGGGAGATTGTAACAAATACCCATAATTTATGTCTCAAAATTAGCCTTGTGTCTCCTCATATAAGAATCTGATATGAGGTTCCACACGGGGTATTCGACTACCTGGAACGCAGACGGATACCAAAAACGCCGACGGAAAAAAAACAACAAACATTCGTGGTGAGTTGAACAAATCGCATTTTACGGGCATATATTAAATAGATGCCCACAGATGTTGATAGCAATCTGTTTCGCATTGTCTCGTTTTACTTTCCACGAACTGTGGATGCAAATCCTTCTGTCAATGACGAATTATGACCCATTTTATTCGGCAAAATATAGATGCTTGATGCAAGTCGACAGTTTTTTTTTAGTTTTACAGCAATAATTCGTATATAATTTCCAATGTTTCCTGAATAGCATAAAATACTAATGTATTGAGTACCTGCCATGCGTTATTAGAATTAGCAAAAAGCAGGATTTTAGAATTATAGGTGTGAATTTCTTGATGAGGGTGTTCGAATAAGGATACCAATGAAGACCCGCACAGATACCACGCAATGCAGACGGCAAAAAGTTATGGTTACCATTGACGTGAAAACCACAAGCGTAGAAAAATGAAAAAAAGGAGTAAAATACATTCTGTTTTCGTTTAATTGGAAAGTTAATCCAGACACTGAGTCTTACCACAGTGTACCTCGACCAAAGAGGGTATTCTCGATGTAGAAGGGAAGGCAATGACCAGGAATCGATACGATTGCCTTTCCCTTTTCGCCAAAAGACACTAAACGTAACGGTTTGTCTTAATACCACGTGTGGGCCATATTCGCGCATATGACTTTATATAGCGCACATGACCCGTCAATTCTTATTAGGTGTCATAAATCTGTGATTTTAAAATGTTAGATACTTTTACGATCAAATAGGTACAATTTGAAAACTTCCTTAGGTATATTAATAGCGTAGTCCCACAAAACAACCACGGACATGAATTCAGCCCTTCTCGCTACCTTTTGTCATCGCAGAGTACTTTTAAATTCATTATTTTGACAGATAAATATGAATATACAGTCGAACTTCAATGGCTCGAACACTTTTGGGACTAAGAAAATTTGTTCGAGACCACGGTGGTTCGAGCCACAGGGGGTTGATCTTGGAGCTAGGGAAGGAGGCCGAATATGGACATATTTTCAGTTTTCTTCAAAATAAATACATGTTGTGTGTACTCATTAGAATCGCCTCATCGAGGCGATTCTAGTGAGTACACAAAACATACATTTTCAAGATCAAATTAGACAATTATATAAACTATATTTATACCTGCAGTTATGGAATTTTCTTTCTATGGACTCAAGAAAGCGTTCGACTCGGCCGTAGTAAATGGGCCATCAGTGTTTGAGTCATCGAAGTTTCACTGTACATTAAATTTCAAAATAGATCGTTTTTTTTTTTTTTTTTTTTTTTGGTTTTGGTTTTACGGGCCTTTCAAGATTATTTCACTCATGTCGAGCCGATCGTTAATCAGAGGTGGGCGAAAACCGGAGAAAAACGACCTGACCTTCCGTTGCAGAACTTGGCGTCTCACACGTGACCCGAGCCAGGCTCGAACTCAAAACAGATCGTATTAGGACTGTACGAGTTTGTTTCATTATTTTGACAGATAAAAATGATTATTCATTATTGCAGTGCCCACGGGCTTGAAGAAATATATGGGCTACATGATGCTTCCACGCAGAGCTGAATCCGGTCCGCACACGAGTACTGGTAAACTGCTTAGTGGATCTAAGCCTACCCAGGCAAAGCGGTGCGAGTCGGACCGTCCATGCTTATAAACCCTATTGGTTTCATTGGGCGACAGGGCTTGAGATGTCATTTCATCTCAATGTCGAGTAAAAGTCTCATAAAATTGGAAGCAACGTCTCCAAAATGACCTTTACAGTGTTGACGTGGAAGTGAAACCTCAAATCAAACAAACATTATTGCAACGACGTTGATATGGCGTTGTTCCAGTGTGTGGTACGTGTTGGTAGGGTCGGGTCCTACAAAATTACGAATCGGTCTTATTAGATAAACAATGTGAAATTTATAGTAAAATTTCGGGAAAGAATGACGCACCTGAACGAATGGGAATATAATTAACCCATATATCCCCTCTTCTGGGAAATTAGCAAACAGTGCCGATCCAGATCAGACACGGCGTCTGATCTGGGTCTAAATTGTTTGCGAAAAGAAAATTCATTTTTGTAAAATTTGCCACAAATAAAAACAAACCTGACACCCTAATAATAGGAAGTGACAACTCCAAACTTACTAGGTGGAAGACTCCATGTCACATATGGGTTAAAACATACGAAGAATAGTTTGTTTCCCTCACCCCACCCCCTTTAGCAGAAAATAATGAATGGCCAAACAGTTGTCCAGAATTAAATATTGCCAGGATATTTGTTTGTTTGAATTGAGTTTTAACGTTCCCGTCCACACTATGTAGGTCATTTTGGAGATGCTGCTTCCAATGTATTGGTACTTTTACCCGACATTGAGATGGAATGGCAACTCAAGCCCTGTCGACCAATGAAACCAAAATGCTTGTATGCATCGGACACTCTGAATAACACCACTTTGCCTGGGCAGGCTTAGTCCTTCTAAACGGTTTACCAGTTCTCATGTGTGTTGAGTTTTAGGTCTGCGTGGAAGCACCATGCAGCCCAATCCATTTATCCAAGCACTGATGGGCGGGGGCGACATTGCCATGAAAGACATGCAAAGACATACAACGAAAATGATAAACCAAAAAGAGAAGCACCGCCTTGGAGCGGTCAGTAAGTGTTTTTCGTGGTTAGCAATCGTAGTGACTGCATATTCAAAATCTACGTTTTAAGATTAAAGTAATGCAAGACATACAATGCTGCAGTTGAACTGTAGGCGTGTACCGTAAATACTATAGATGAACATAACAGTGAAACTTAGGATTGGGCTCCAGTTTTGTCTGGTGTCCCACAAGGTGCCGTTTTTGGCTCATTTTTGTTCTTCGTGGATTTTAATGACATTTTAACTGACACTGGCTCAGGCATTGGAAAAGATGACTGTGTTTACTACCGTTAAATGAGAAATGGAGATAACTCATTGAATCATCAGACTGATAAAGATAGATTAAGATGTTGGGCAATAAAACGGGCCATCAGAAAATCCTCTGTGAGTTGTAATTTCTCTTTTTATCTCCCGACCGAATAGGTTCGGGGGATATATTGATCAGCCTGGAGTGCGTCCGTCTGTCCGTCCGTAGACGCAACCTTGTGATGGCCATAACTCCTATACCCTTTGGAATTCATTGATGGTTCTTGTCACAATTGTTCACAAGGCTGAGACGGCGTGTCATGCGCAAGAACCAGAACTCTGGATGCCATACTTTTTGAGTTATCTCCCTTTTTAATAAAATAGAATGATTACTTTGTGGTGGCCATAACTCCAATATCTTTTGAGATATATTGATAACACCTGGCACAGTTGTTCACAAGGCTGCGACAGCGTGTCATGCACAAGAACCACAATTCTGGTTGTCATGGTTTTTTTGCTATCTCCCCTTCCAATAAAATAGAGTGACTACCTTGTGATGGCCATAACTCCAATACCCTTTAGGATATATTAATGATACCTGGCACATTTGTTTACAAGGCCGAGACGGTGTGCTATGCATAAGAACCACAACTCTGGGTGCCATGGTTTTTGAGTTATCTCCCCTTCCAATAATATAGAATCACTACCTTGTGATGGCCACATCCCCAACACTTTTTGAGATATGTTGATGGTACTTGGTGCAGTAATACATGAGGTTAAGCAGGCGTGTCACGTGCCAGAACCACAACTCTGGGTGCCCTGGTTTTTTTAATTATCTCCCCTGACAATATAACCTTGAGATGGCCATAACTCCAATACCCTTTGAGATATATTGATGGTACTTGGCACACTTGCATGCAAGGTTGAGACGGCGCTTCATGCCTAAGAACCACAACTCTGGATGCTATGATATTTGAGTTATCTCCCCTTCCAATATACCAGTATGATTACCTTGTGATCACCGTACCTCCAATACCACTTGACATATATTGGTGGTACTTGATGCAGATGTACATGAGGTTAAGCAAGTGTGTCATGCTCAAGAATTACAACTCTGGCTTTTGAGTATTCTCCCCTGCCAATATAACATTGTGATGACCATAGCTCCAACACACTTTGAGATATATTCAAGGAACTTGGCGCAATTGTATACAAGGTACAGAAGGGGTGTCATGTGCAAGAAATACAACTGTTGGTGCTGTGGTATTTGAGTTATCTACCTTTCCAATATAACAGTATGACCAGCTTCTGATCAGCATATCTCAAATACCCTTTGAGATATATTGATGGTACTTTGTACAAAAATACATGAGCTTAAGCAGGCATGTCATGCGCAAGAACCACAATTCTGAGTGCCCTGGTTTTTTAGTTATCTCCCCTGACAGTATAATCTTGTGAATGCCATAACTGCAGTAACTTTTGTGATATATTGCTGGTTTAATTCTGGTGCACTTTCTATTGGTGAACAATCTTCTGAAGGCCTTATTGGCTTTTGGTCGGGGTGGGGGGATTTGCCATCTCTTCGATGGCTATTTTTTCTTATTTTATTCAATAAAATGTGGAACTATTATAGTAAAAAAAATTTAGAACCAAGGAAAGGCTCTCTGACTGTTCCTATCAGTTATCTTCTGAAGACACGTATGTAAGTATAGGAAACATGAACTATCCAAACATTTCCTGAAATGGAAATCGTTGAAATTCATAATCCCTATACCAGACACATGCAGAGAGAGAGAGAGGGAGAGAGAGAGAGAGAGAGAGAGAGAGAGAGAGAGAGAGAGAGAGAGAGAGAGAGTAACCATTTACTCGTCTTACGCTATTTTCACCATCGTTGTTTATATACGGCATGGGAAATATTCAGCACTGTTCATAACCGTGCTTTTTGAACCTCAAAATTAAGGAGATATGGAAGTAGGCATTGATTTAGCCATTAATTGTAAATCCGTCATTGGTATCCATCGTCTGCGATTCATGGTAACATCGAAGAAATCCGTCTGTCGTAAATATTATCTTCTTTCAGCATGGTGCACTCAAGTCCATGCTTATTGCTGCCCGAGCAACGTATGGCATAAGTATATAGGAGTTTATTTTTGGACAAGAACTATTTCTCTTTCAAGCTACAATGACATCTTTGGATAAATCGGTTTCATTTCTGGTACTTACACTAATTATTTTAGAAATTGTGCATGTTTTGCATTTAACTTGTCTGTAAAGACGCTTTCATGTAATCTATCGAAGCTAAAAGCACCATTACGAAACAGCTATGACAGTTCCAGAAGAATACAGCAAAAACTCAAAACTGATTTTTTTTAATAGGGTCGCAAAAAAAACATGATTTTATCGACTCACCCTCTTTCAAATCCAAGGTAAACAGTCGGCGTTTTTGGTATCCGTCTGCGTTCCAAGTAGTCGAATACCCCGTGTGGGGTTCTGTTGTAGATGAGCGTTTCCACACGGGGTATTCGACTACCTGGAACGCAGACGGATACCAAAAACGCCGACGGAAAAACAACAACAAACATTCGCGGTGAGTTGAACAAATCGCATTTTACGGGCATATATAAAATAGATGCCCACAGATGTTGATAGCAATCTGTTTCGCAGTGTCTCGGAATACTTTCCACGAACTGTGGATGCAAATCCTTCTGTCAATGACGAATTATGACCTATGTTATTCGGCAAAATATAGATGCTTGATGCAAGTCGACAGTTTTTTTAGTTTTACAGCAATAATTCGTATATAATTTCCAATGTTTCCTGAATAGCATAAAATACTAATGTATTGAGTACCTGCCATGCGTTATTAGAATTAGCAAAAAGCAGGATTTTAGAATTATAGATGTGAATTTCTTGATGAGGGTGTTCGAATAAGGATACCAATGACGACCCGCACAGATACCACGCAATGCAGACGGCACAAAGTTATGGTTACCATTGACGTGGAAACCACAAGCGTGGAAAAATAAAAAAGGAGTAAAATACATTCTGTTTTCGTTTAATTGGAAAGTTAATCTAGACACTGAGTCTTACCACAGTGTACCTCGACCAAAGAGGGTATTCTCGATGTAGAAGGGAAGGCAATGACCAGGAATCGATACGATTGCCTTTCGCTTTTCGCCAAAAGACATCAACGTGACGGTTTGTCTTAATACCACATGTGGGCCATATTCGCGCATATGACTTTATGTAGCGCACATGACCCGTCAATTCTTATTAGGTGTCATAAATCTGTGATTTCATAGTGTAAGATACTTTTACGATCAAATAGGCACGATTTGTAAATTTCCTTAGGTATATTAATAGCGTAGTCCCACAAAACAACCACGGACATGAATTCAGTCCTTCTCGCTACCTTTAGTCTACGCAGAGTACTTTTAAATTCATTTGACAGATAAATATGAATATACAGTCGAACTTCAATGGCTCGAACACTTTTGGGATCAAGAAAATTTCTTCGAGACCACGGTGGTTCAAGCCACAGGGGGTTGATCTGGGAGCTAGGGAAGGAGGCCGAATACGGACATATTTTCAGTTTTCTTCAAAATATATGCATGTTGTGTGTACTCATTAGAATCGCCTCATCGAGGCGATTCTTGTGAGTACACAAAACATACATTTTCAAGATCAAATTAGACAATTATACAAACTATATTTATATCTGCAGTTTTGGCATTTTTCTTCTAGGGACTCAAGAAAGAGTTGGACTCGGCCGTAGTAAATGGGTCATCAGTGTTTGAGTCATCGAAGTTTCACTGTACATTAAATTTCAAAATAGATCGTTTTTTTTTTTTTTTTTTTTTTTTTTTTTTTTGGTTTTGGTTTTACGGGCCTTTCAAGATTATTTCACTCATGTCGAGCCGATCGTTAATCAGAGGTGGGCGAAAACCGGTGAAAAACGACCTGACCTTCCGTTGCAGAACTTGGCGTCTCACATGTAACCCGAGCCAGGCTCGAACTCAAAACAGATCGTATTAGAACTGTACGAGTTTGTTTCATTATTTTGACAGATAAATATGATTATACATTATTGCAATGCCCATAGGGGCTTGGAGAAATATATGGGCTGCATGATGCGTCCACGCAGAGCTGAATCCGGTACGCACACGAGTACTGGTAAACTGCTTAGTGGATCTAAGCCTGCCAAGGCAAAGCGGTGCTAGTCCGTCCGTCCATGCTTATAAACCCTATTGGTTTCATTGGGCGACAGGGCTTGAGAAGTCATTTCATCTCAATGTCGGGTAGAAGTCCCAAAAAATTAGAAGCAACGTCTCCAAAATGACCTTTACAGTGTTGACGTGGACGTGAAACCTCAAATCAAACAAACATTATTGCAACGACGTTGATATAGCGTTGTTCCAGTGTGTGGTACGTGTTGGTAGGATCGGGTCCTACGAAATTACGAATCGGTCTTATTAGATAAACAATGTGAAATTATAGACAAATTTCGCGAAAGAATGACGCACCTGAACGAATGGCAATATAATTAACCCATATATGCCCTCTTCTGGGATATTAGCAAACAGTGCCGATCCAGATCAGACACGGCGTCTGATCTGGGTCTACATTGTTTGCTAAAAGAAAATCCTTTTTCGTAAAATTTGCCACAAATAAAAACAAACCTGACACCCTAATAATAGGAAGCGACAACTCCAAACTTACTAGGTGGAAGACTCCATGTCACATATGGATTAAAAGATACGAAGAATAGTTTGTTTCCCTCACCTCACCCCCTTTAGCAGAAAAGAATGAATGCCCAAACAATTGTCCAAAATTAAATATTGCCAGGATATTTGTTTGTTTGAATTGAGGTTTAACGTTCCCGTCCACACTATTTAGGTCATTTTGGAGATGCTGCTTCCAATGTTTTGGAACTTTTACCCGACATTGAGATGAAATGGCAACTCAAGCCCTGTCGCCCAATGAAACCAATTGGGTTTATAAGCATGGACGGTCCGACTCGCATCACTTTGCCTGGGCATGCTTAGATCCTCTAAGCGGTTTACCAGTGCTCGTGTGCGGTCGGTTTCAGCTCTGCATGGATGCATCATGCAGCCCATCTATCTCTTCAAACCCCGACAGGCGATTGCGTTTGAGTTTTACGTCCCCACCAACAACAAGATCATATGGAGACGGAACCTCTGTTTAAAGACTCGCCCGAAAGTCTGGTGAAGTCCGGAATCGATCCCACGACCACTGGTTTGCGAGGCGAGTAGATTATCCTCTGCACCACGGAGGCTTCTAATTGACATATATGGGATATAATACCGAAACGGAATGAATACAAAGTACCTGCATGTAAAACATGGTGTTTTTACAGATGCCTATGCACAGTATGCCGAGATGAGACCTCTCATTGGGAGCTGTCTATATCTCGCATTTTGATGATTTTAATTGAAGCATCTTTACGGAACCCGGGAAGGGACATGATTTGTTTTAATATGTTGTGCGAACAAGATATTAAGTTGTGCGAACAAGATATTATCTTGTGATAACATAATTTATCTTGTGTGGACAACATAATTTATCTTGTGCGGACAACATATTATCTTGTGCGCACAAGATAATATCTTGCTCGCACAACATATTATCTTGTTTGCACAACATAGAGCTTGGGAAGTTGTGCGAACAAAATATTATCTTGTGCGCACAACTTATAAAATAATAAAAAAAATCATGTCCCTTCCAGGGTTCCGTACATCTAACATAATAGCAACTATGCATTTTTTTCGCAAAATTCAAAGATGAAAGTGGCAGAAACTCAGGGCGTAAGTGTAAATATTTGGTCAGCTATCTGAGCGATTAAGCTGTGTAATATGAGATCAATATTTGTCAAATATGACAATGCATATAAAGTTGAGACGCCGCAAAATCAGTGATTTGTCTACGTACACCGTTTGCTTAAACGGCCAGTCTATTTGAAAAAAACTTACAACAAATAAAACAAAGGAGAAACCCGCCTGTCAAGTATTGTTATGTGGAAGATTCTGGTTGTCATATATGGGTTCATGCATCATGAAAGGCGCCTGCGACCAGGTAAGAATCATATCAACATGTGTAGCTGTACAATCTGATTGCTTTCAGATGCATCTCGGTGCAGAAATGATTTAATATGACATGTGATCGAATGAATGCGCAACATGTCTAAATATTTCGAACAAACAGTGTCATGAATGTCTAGAGTTTGCTAAGAATGACAGAAATTAAGAAGTATCACGCATTTTGTGCAATAGCCTGCAGATGCACAACAGTTTTTAAACATGAACAGGTTGGAGCAACATCTATCCGTCAGCAGTTGAAACCTGCTTTCTCACGAACAGTTTTGACGGATTGCATTCACATTTCCTATACACGATCGTCTCGGCGGTTCTTCTTCTTCTTCTTACTACTACTACTACTACTGACAATCCGTTGCAGAACTTGGCGTCTCAAATGTGACCCGCGCGAGGTTAGAACCCACAGCAGTGAGAGACGATATGGTTAAGATAGACTATCTGAACGAAACCGCCAACAAATGCGGACCTTTAGAAGTTTAAATGCGCATATACATATATTTGCACAAGAACCACCACTGTCGATCAGACTTTTTTAGTTTCCTGCCTTTTCGGTTTCCTGCCCTTCACAAACATCCGAAGAAAAAACTTGCTTGGGTCTAGAGATAGACTTCTAAATAGAATAACGGAATGAAATGTCAAACATTAGAATACTTGCATGAAACCTCGAACATTATCAGCCGATTTGTGGTCTATCTGGAAAATCCTCTATGAATAATTTATCTGGAAAATCCTCTGTGAGTTGTAATTTCTCTTTTTATCTCCCGACCGAATAGGTTCGGGGGATATAGCGATCAGCCTGGCGTCCGTCCGTCTGTCCATCCGTCCGTCCGTAGACGCAACCTTGTGATGGCCATAACTCCTATACCCTTTGCGATTCATTGATGGTTCTTGGCACAATTGTTCACAAGGCTGAGACAGCGTGTCATGCACAAGAACCCCAACTCTGGTTGCCATGGTTTTTGAGTTATCTCCCCTTCCAATAAAATAGAGTGAATACCTTGTGATGGCCATAACTCCAATACCCTTCAAGATATATTAATGATACCTGGCACAGTTCTTCACAAGGCCGAGACGGTGTATCATGCATAAGAACCACAACTCTGGGTGCCATGGTTTTTGAGTTATCTCCCCTTCCAATAATATAGAATCACTACCTTGTGATGGCCACATATTGATGGTATTTGGTACAGTTATAAATGAGTTTAAGCAGGTGTGTCACGTGCCAGAACCACAACTCTGGGTGCCCTGGTTTTTTTAATTATCTCCCCTGACAATATAACCTTGTGATGGCTACTTGTATGCAAGGTTGAGACGGCGCTTCATGCCTAAGAACCACAACTCTGGGTGCTATGATATTTGAGTTATCTCCCCTTCCAATATAACAGTCTGATTACCTTGTGATCACCGTACCTCCAATACCATTTGACATATATTTGTGGTACTTGATGCAGATGTACATGAGGTTAAGCAAGTGTGTCATGCTCAAGAATTACAACTCTGGGTGCTCTGGCTTTTGAGTATTCTCCCCTGCCAATATAACCTTGTGATGATCATAGCTCCAACCCCCTTTGAGATATATTCAAGGAACTTGGCGCAATTGTATACAAGATACAGAAGAGGTGTCATGTGCAAGAAACACAACTGTTGGTGCTGTGGTATTTGAGTTACCTACCTTTCCAATATAACAGTATGACCAGCTTCTGATCATCATATCTCAAATACCCTTTAAGATATATTGATGGTACTTTGTACAGAAATACATGAGCTTAAGCAGGCATGTCATGCGCAAGAACCACAAATCTGAGTGCCCTGGTTTTTTAGTTATCTCACCTGACAGTATAATCTTGTGAATGCCATAACTGCAGTAACTTTTGTGATATATTGCTGGTTTAATTCTGGTGCACTTTCTATTGGTGAACAATCTTCTGAAGGCCATGTTGGCTTTTGGTCGGGTGGATTTGCCATCTCTTCGATGGCTTTTTTTTATTATTTTATTCAATAAAATGTGGAACTATTATAGTAAAAAAAAATATTAGAACCAAGGAAAGGCTCTCTGACTGTTCCTCTTCATCAGTTATCTTCTGAAGACACTTACGTAAGTATAGGAAACATGAACTATCCAAACATTTCCTGAAATGGAAGTCGTTGAAATTCATAATCCCTATACCAGACACATGCAGAGAGAGAGAGAGAGAGAGAGAGAGAGAGAGAGAGAGAGAGAGAGAGAGAGAGAGAGAGAGAGAGAGAGAGAGAGAGAGTAACCATTTACTCGTCTTACGCTATTTTCACCATCGTTGTTTATATACGGCATGGGAAATATTCAACACTGTTCATAACCGTGCTTTTTGGACCTCAAAATTAAGGAGATGTGGTAATAGGCATTGATTTAGCCATTAATTGTAAATCCGTCATTGGTATCCATCGTCTGCGTTTCATGGTAACATCAAAGAAATCCGTCTGTCGTAAATATTATCTTCTTTCAGCATGGTGCACTCAAGTCCATGCTTATTGCTGCCCGAGCAACGTATGGCACAAGTATATAGGAGTTTATTTTTGAACAAGGACTATTTCTCTTTCAAGCTACAATGACATCTTTGGATAAATCGGTTTCATTTCTGGTACTTACACTAATTCTCTTAGAAATTGTGCATGTTTTGCATTTTAGTTGTCTGTAAAGACGCTTTCATGTAATCTATCGAAGCTAAAAGCACCATTACGAAACAGCTGTGACAGTTCCAAAAGAATACAGCAAAAAATCAAAACTGATTTTTTTAATAGGGTCGCAAAAAACATGATTTTATCGACTCACCCTCTTTCAAATCCAAGGTAAACAGTCGGCGTTTTTGGTATCCGTCTGCGTTCCCAGTAGTCGAATACCCCGTGTGGTTTCCAACCCGAGGGATGACCGTGCTGAGCGGAACCGAGGCTACGCCGAGGTTCCGCTCAGCACGGTCATCCCGAGGGTTGGAAACGCCCATCTACAAAAGAACCCCATATTGGATTCTTTTTCTTGCACAACACCTCCGGTTAGTTTCGACAGCTCGCACATGTATATTGTTTACAAAATAAAAGTAGTGCGGAAGTAGTTCCGGCAGTTGAATAGAATTGAAGCGCATTTATGTTAGTTGCCGTGGTTGGAACACCAGGGTCAGAACATAAATTTCTATCCCAGGGTAAAATCACGGATTTCCTTGTCTGGTGTGCAAGAAAATTAAATGTCAGGTTTGAGACTAGGATTAAGTTGGATTTTCGGAAGAATTGTTCCTGCACATATAAGAGTTCTAAGACTTTTTTCTGCCACAAGTAATCACTGTCAAGCAATTTGCCAAGAGTCTAAGCTCATTGCTGTTTTCAGAGAAAGACAAAATACAGACCCGCCCCCGCCCATCAGGGCTTAAAGAAATTGATGGGCTGCATGATGCTTCCACGCAGAGCTGAAACCGACCCGCAAACGAATACTGGTAAACCACTTAGAGGTTCTAAGCCTGCCCCGGAAAAGTGGTGCGAGTTTGACCTTGCATGCTTATAAACCCTATTGGTTTCATTGGTCGGCAAGGCTTGAGATGTCATTTCAATTCATTGTCGGGTAAAAGTCCGACAGAATTGGAAGCAACGTCTCCAAAATGACCTTTACAGTGTTGACGGGGACGTTCAAACATCGGCGGGCCGACTCACAGGCTTAGATTCTCTAAGCGGTTTACCAGTAATCGTGTGCGGGTCGGTTTTAGCTCTGCGTGGAAACATCATGCAGCCCATCTATTAGTTCAAGCCACGATGGGTGGGACCGCATTTTGAGCAGTGTAACGCATTTGTTTTGCATACATCACGAAAACACGCCTATATAAAGGGGGGGGGGGGGGGGGCGGTCCATTTGGGGGTATTCTGGCATTGTACCAAATCTTTTTTTTTGCCGGTAAACAGCATAACATGTGTACTTTATTATGGCATACCTCTGGTCGCGCGCAAGGTTGGGTTTTTTCGAGCTACAGGCCTTTAAAAGTGGGTGGGGTAATTTAGCATGATACTGTAGGGTATTTTGAAAGTTAACTCTGGTTATTACCTGTGTGCTCTTTCACTGCAATTTGTTCTTAGGTAGACTGAAGGATGTCTGAAGTAATGTTTAGAAACATTTTTTAAAACAATATTGCAACTTAGGAAGATAAAGTGCTTTTTTCCAAACGCTAAGATATTTTTACTTATTTTTTAACCTTAATCATTAAATTTTTTGAAGTTTTTTGGTAATATGGGAGGAAACCAATGATGATCTATATTTCGAGCAGAAATAAGAAAAATATCACCAGTTTTCATCTTAAAATTTTCTCTTTTTCTTGGGGGTGGGGGGGGGTAAAATTTACAGTGTTTTTGTATAGGCGTGGTTAAAACAATATAATGAGCCCTTCCTGTAAACCCCACTTTAAAAATAGAAATGCGGCCTTTACATGGTTATAAATGATTCATTTCATAACGAAACGAGCCTAATCAAATATATCGAAAATTTTACCCCCCCCCCCCCACCCCCCCCCCCCCCCCCCCAAAAAAAAATCCAGATAAAAATCCTGACATTTTTCTTATTTCTGCCCAAAGTATAGATCGTCGGTACACGTTAGAACCGCCTCGGCGAAGCGGTTCTAACGAATACCCACAATCTGTGTTTTTTAGCAGAAACAATAAAAATAATGTATACCCCCTGGAAATCCCAGTTTTACTAAACAAAAATGGGGTTTAAGGGGATCAAAATTATATAGGCGTGTTCTAGTGATGTTATTTTCTGTTCCCCAAGACATAGGTTATGGATACAGGTTAGAACCGCCTCATAGAGTCTTTCAAAACGCCCACGCATAACCTCGATGATGTCAGAGGTGTAGATATGAAACATATCACTAGATGTCATTAGAAAACAAAAAAAGTTTGGAAGATGTGAAAAATCTCTCACGGAAGTGTTAACGTTATTTTGAAAACCATAATGAGAACAAGTCCGTGAAATGAACACCCCTAAACCTCATCTTACATAGAGAAAGCGTTAAGCCTTTCAAAATATGACCTTATGGTTGAACAAATTACATAATGCCATGATCAAATAGCGATAAAATTACAGTAAAATTCCTATATAAAAACTACCTTTCGGACTGTTCAAAAGTGGTCTAAAAGACCAATTTGAATAGTCCCACCGAAAGTGGACTTAAAGACCATTTGTGAACAGTCCCAAAGGTGGTCACTAATAAGAAGACCCCGGGGAAAGAAAATACAATGAAACGATAATCGAAACCGTCATAGTAAGCTTTTAAAAGCAGATTTAGTCTTAACCCTTGTTCTGCTGAGCCCGGATATGCCTTTTCTTTGAAACAATGTAGATCCAGATCAGATGGCTTCTGAAGAAGCCATCTGATCAGGATCTACATTGTTTGTCATTCAGATTGTGAATTTGTTGTAATAATTTGCTACAGGTAATCTGATTGGTTGATAATCGGTAGTAGGTGTGGCATATATGAATATTCAGCAGGTCAAGGGTTAATAATAGCGGGATTTTACTGTACCGCACCTAAGTCGTCAAAACGAGAAACTATATATGGATATTGGTTGTTTGTTTGATTGAGGTTTAACGTCCCCGTCAACACTGTAAAGGTCATTTTGGAGACGTTGCTTCCTATTTTGTGGGACTTTTACCCGACAATGAGATCAAATGACATCTCAAGCCCTGTCGCTCATTGAAACCAGCAGGGTTTATAATCATGGAAGGTCCGACTCACACCGATTTCCCTGGGCAGGCTTAGATCCTCTAAGCGGTTGACCAGTACTCATGCGTAGTCGGATTTAGCTCTGCGTGGAAACATCATGCAGCCCATCTATTTCTTCAAGCCCCGATGGGCGGGGACCGCTAACAAGCTCGTTAGGCCTTGGCTAACAATGCTATGAACAACTGGGCAAAGACCGCAGACCCCGACTGTTGGTGTTCCCAAGACAGGGCTTATGTCTTCTTCAAATTATCCTATTGTATGCGGGATACCCCTAAAGAGGTACATTGGCAAACGGTGCAGGCCCAGATCAGACGCCACAGAACGCGGCGTCTGATCAGGGCCTGCACTATTTGCTGACAGAATTCTCCGTCAAAATTAGAATAAAAACGAAAAAATAGGCGTGATATGTGAATTGGACTTGTCAAAATTTGGCAATGGAAGAGTCCATTAGCATACAATGGGTTATATCTTCTTCAAGGCCGGCCTCGGTAGCTCACTCGGATGCGCTCAGGAGGACGCGAGTTCGACACCTGCCGGGGTCGGCAACATTCTTTCGTGGGGATTGATCATGAAATCGTTTCTACGGTCATTCTCTCCCTTCCGCTGATTCAAGAAGGGCAGTTGTCAGTTTCTGGCGAAAGAATGTGCACTGTACGGGTTAACCGCTTGCGTATAAGCCTGCCCAGGAAAATGTGGATAGGTAAACTGACCGGCTCAAAATAGACCCAAAATAGTGCTGACTGGGCCGTTAAACTCCAATACAAACAAACAAATATCTTCTTCAAATTACAAACAAAGGATGGTTATTAAGTCTGACATAAAACATTATCAGACAGTTAAAGCTGGTGCGTCGTTCGTCGAATATGACAGAATAATATGTTTTGTAATATACTAATAAACACCAGATCAAGAAAAAATGTTAGATCGAAATACTATTGATTATTCCGTCACAACTGGTAAAAAGGAGCCGGCAGCATATACTGGAGCAGTGATCTCGGAAAAAATAGTTCGTTCTCTTAGCATATTTTCTCTGAGACGGCGCACTGTTTGTGGTTAAACGGAATTTCGCTGACGATAGCGCATTACGATAACACATCCGTGTGATATAGTGCATTTTGTCATACCTCAAAAAAGGTAATTTTCGGATGAAAATTTACGATATTTTTCTTATTTATACTCATAACATAGGTTTTGGGTACTCGTTAGAACCGCCTCATTGAGGCGGTTCTAACGAGTACCCACAACCTATGTCTTGGAGCAGAAATAAGGAAACTAACATTTACCCCCGTTAACCCAGTTTTCTCTATATAAAGTGGGGTATAGTGGGGTCTTTATTTCACGGACTTGTTCACGTGATGCTTAGCAGAGATGGTGCACTGTATTTGTGGTTAAACGGAGTTTCGCTGACGATATTGCGCTGATGCTGAGGTCTAGCTTGAGCTTTCACAACACTCTTTCGTGTTTCTTGGCTCGATAAAACTAAATTCTGTTTATTTCCCAGTTTAAGACTGACATTCCAACGGTGATTTGTGTCACACTTCTTGAATATTCATCATTATAACTTATGCTTCTCTCACAAATTGATCAGAATCCCAGTTGACGCGGTAATACCGTAAGAAATCTGACCAATTAATCCCTGCTATTGATACATCGTGGCTGCTAAATTGTATAGAAATCAGGAAGAAAGTCAGGCGATTGTCGCAACAAAACATCATGGTATACACTTACATGTAGCAATGAAATCTTTCTCAGAAGCCCTCAGTCTACTGGAAGTGCAAACGGGTTGTCTACACACCGACTTAATGATAATAGTAATAATAATAAACGAGACCCATGACCCACTATGCTCACCAGAGCTCAGGGAGGTGGGGGGCACTGCCCACTGGCAGCCATGTATTTTAATAAACCATGGAAGCCCAGAGCCCAAGGTCGCTACAGATAAACTTTTGGCCCAATCAGCCAAGTGGCTTCAGAGATCTGATGCAGCTTGAATGTGTTGTTGCAAGATAACAGATGACAATTGACAATTTTCCACCTGAGGCAACCAGTAAGCCTAAAATCATATGACAGATAGAACATTGTTTAAGGAACATTTCTATGGAAGCTTTACAAAATATCTTGAAAGGCGTAAATGTCACTTTACAATCCCATTATAAGTCTAAGGAAACTCTTAACTTGCCATAACAACCAAACTAAAGAGCCAACTTTCATATACGTAAGAACACCAAACCTGTAAAGGCAAACATGGTGAATATTTTCATAAAGTCCAAGCCTCATAGAGCATATGGTTTCTACGATAATATTTTACGTATGTTTTTTTTTTTTTTAAATTTGGTTTCCAATGGCAACCAAAAATGAGTAGTTGGCCTAAAATCATATGGCAGATTGCTTAAAGAAAGAATATTTCTATGAATGTTTTGCCAAAATATCTTGCAAATTTTCAATTTTTAGCGTCACAAACCTATGCCATAGCAACCAAACTAAATAGCCGAATTTCATAGAAAAAACAACACAAAACCTGTTGAGGCAAATATGGTGAATATTTTCATAAAGACTAGAGTATATGGTTTCTGAGGAGATGATTTTTTCTTCTATTTTGGGGGGCAATTTTCCAATAAAAGTGAGCAGTTGGTCTAAAACCATGTGCCAGATAGATGATTGTTTAAAGAATATTTCTATGAAAAGTTTTTTACAATATCTGCAAAGGCTTGGCAGTAAATTGAATGTTTCCAATTTCCCCCATTATAAGTCTAAAGAATCTCTAAGTTGTCATAGCAACCTAACTAAAGTCAAATTTCATAAAAAAACAACATAAAACCATTTGAAGCAATTATGGTGAATATTTTCTGTCTCAGCCTCAAAAAACATAGTTTCTGAGGAGATGATTTTTTAAGTATTGTTTTTTTTAGGGGGGGGGGGGTTGGTTTCCATGGCAACCAGTGAAAGGAGCAGTAGGCCTAAACTCATATGGCAGACGGTAGATTGTTAAAGTAATGTCTATGAAAGTTGTCAAAATATCTGCAAAGGCTTGGCAGGTAATGCCATTTTTCAATTGTCCCAATTTTAAGTCAATGGAAACTCCAAGTTGCCATAGCAACCAAACTAATGAGCCGAATTTCATAAAAAACAATAACACAAAACCTATTGAGAAAAATGTGGTGAATATTTTCGTAAAGTCTCTGCCTCATACAGCTTATGGTTTCTGAGGAGATGATTTTTTAAGTATTTTTTTATTTATTGTTTCTATTTTTTTTTTTTTTTTTTGGTTTGGGTTTTACGGCCCTTTCAAGATTATTTCACTCATATCGAGCCGATCGTTAATCAGAGGTGAGCGAAAACCGGAGTACCCGGAGAAAAACCACCTGACCTTCCGTTGCAGAACTTGGCGTCTCACACGTGGCCCGAGCGAGGCTCGAACCTACGGCGGTGAGAGACCTAATGACTAAGAGTCAGCGCTCTTATCCACTAGGCCACGGAGGCCCGTTGTTTCTATTTTTGCATTTTAGTTTCCATGACATACATAAAAATGAGAAGTAGGCCTAGAATCATATGGCAGATAGTAGATTGCTTAAGGAACATTTCTATGAAAGTTTTGTCACAATATCTGCAAAGTAGAAGTAAAACAAAGATCAGGAATCGGTACAATTAACTTACTCCACCCACCAAAGACACCAAAGGGAAAGAAACACAAACATTAAGCGACCAGACCATAATGGAAACCTAAACAAAAGAAGGCCATAAGGACAGTTACTTTCCCACAAAATGTCCATATGACCATCCAAAATAAAAAGACACAAGTGATACACACAGTAAGTAACAAACAACAACATAAATAAATCGCCACAGAAGAACCGCCTTGGGACGGTCAGTGGAAAGATTTCCACTTGGGGTCTTAAATCGATTTTACGCGGCCACAATCCTCGCCTTTACTTCCGTCGCGATTTAGACAAATAATTTGTTCAGTCTGCATGAAGGCCTCCTAACTCATCAGTGCAACATCTCCGTAAACACAAATAATCAAAGAACCACAGAGGTGAGACAACGGTGAGGACTCGACAGCAAGAAACCACTGAAATGCTGGAGCAAAAGAAAACCAACAGTTAGACTCCGATGGGCCCGACCAGAGACAGAGCATCAGGCACCAACCAACATTACCTTGAATTAGATCTCTCTAATTCTCAATAAGCCTTTGCGTTGGAACCGTCATAGAATCTGAGGCCTGACCCACCGGCGTGCAATTAAAGAGGGAAGCAAAGTTGCCAACCGCGATTGGGTTAACTACCATGCATGCAGTCTGTCGTATAACATCCATGTTGTACCCAATCTTTTTATATCGAAGAATGATTTTACGAAATTGGGTGCTGAAGTCATTGCGGTTATATATTTTTCTGAATTTATATACTAAGTCACCATAAAATTCGGATTCCGATAGACCTTGTTGCAGAAGAGATTTAAGTCCAATATTGAATTTTGAAATTAAATCAGAATGGCGTCTATAAAATTTTGAAAAGGCTTTGCGTAGGTTATGGTACCGATAACCCTGATTAAGACGTTTAGCCGTTAATAATATATTACGAGTGTTGAAGTCAGTTACATGACTACACACTTTAGCAAATCGAATTACTTGCGAAATATAAACGCCATAGGATGGCGCACGAGAAACATCACCATCCAAAAAAGGAAAATTTACAATCTCAAAATCAAAGTCATCGCGTTTATCATAAATTTTGCACGAAACAAACCCATCTACAATAGATAGATGTAGATCCAAAACCGGGGCCTCTGTATCAGAAGAATTTGCTTTATTTAACTGAAGTTCTGGGGGGGGGGGGGGATGTAAATCTGACTGATCAAACCATCGAAATAGGTATTATCAATATTTAATAAATCATCTAAATATCTAGAAGTGGAGCTAAAAGCTTCAATAATTTCAGATTGGTTATCAATGGAAAGAGACAACATGAAGTCTCTTTCATAACAATACAAGAACAGATCAGCCACAAGAGGTGCGCAATTCGTACCCATCGGAATGCCCACAATTTGTCTAAATAACTTAGTACCGAATCTAATATAAGTATTGTCAAGTAGAAAGGTGAGGGCATCACTCACTTTCTGACATGACCAAAGTGTATAATTCTTATGCTCTTTAGAAGTGAAAAATGCATTTCTGACATTACATGCAAGATAGAGAAAATCTTCTCTGTGAAAAGCCCATTCTATTAAATCATTAAGCTTTTCTTTTATAAGATTATGAGGAAGTGTAGTGTAAAGAGTGGAAAAATCATAAGTAGACAGACTTGAAGCACGAAAATGTCTGGATTTCAACTTATTTAAAGTAGAAGTAAAACAAAGGTCAGGAATCGATACAATTAACTTACTCCACCCATCAAAGACACCAAAGGGAAACCTCATTCAAATTTTTTATAGACCAAAACAGATTTCTTCCTGATCTTTCAAAGACTTTATCACAATGTTTAATCACATGCGTTTTAATAGCAAAAAGACGTTAATAATTTAGAAAGTTCAGTGGTAGTGCAAGAGCTAGAATTTGCAATAAACCGTGCTTTGTAAGGTCTTTTATGAACTTTTGGTAACCAGGATAGCGTAGGAAGCTTGTATTGGCCTTCTGTAACACAAACAGCAAACTTGGTGGCTTGACAAATATGTTTATCTACTATAACTCTCTCTTCAGCTAAAGGCTGAAGTTCATAGGCCTTAGTACCACCGAGCTCCTGCTTAAGCGTGTTGACATAGTGGAGCCGTCACACAACGACGACGTTGTTAGCGGCCTTGTCTGCAGGGGCCAAAACAAACTTCTTATGAAATTCTTGAATACCTAGTTTAAGATGACGTAAAGACGTCTTAGGCTTAGGAGGTAATAAGTTAGTATTTTGAGAATAGAAAGAAATGCGTTTATTCACTAGTTTTAAAATGCTAAGTTTCCAGTCCTTAAGGGCTTTATGCTCAACATACTCTCGCTCACACCATCGATTACCGAATTCATTCAAGGAAGCAGCGATTTCATCTCTACATTTACTGAAATCAATTTTAGAAGGAAACCGATATTTCGGTCCTTTAGAAATTATATTCCTTATCCTAGAATCAGGAATAATTTTCAAATTGCCAGTAATTACATGACCAGCAGCAGGATAGCAATACACTGAGTTTTTACAATCACATGAATCAGGAGTGTTAGTATCAATACCAAGATCTGAAACAAGTTTATTGAAATTAAAAATGATAAATAATAAAACGTCTCCCCGTACATCAACCATAGTGCAGTTTATATTTTACTTTTGGTCCTTTGAGATCAGCGTAAATATTCTGAGAAATCAGAAATTAATTATTGGTTTAGACTCATATTCTAGACAGGTTTTTAATCATTTGGACCCCATTTTGATTTATATCAGTCTTTGAATCGACTGCCTATTCGAAATTCGCAAAATTGCAGTACGTTTACTCTGGCTTTCGTTGCCGGATCATTACAGGGTCACTGATGAGGCTTTATTAGCCGAAACTACGTAGTATGACCCATCTTCTTTCTTATGAATGTTTTCATTGCTCTTAAAGGAACTCATTTTAGATTTTTATTTGCCTTCACTGCAGCTGGTGTTGTGCCGTGTGGCGGCCGTAAAACGTCTCCCCGTACATCAACCATAGTGCAGTTTATATTTTACTTTTGGTCCTTTGAGATCAGCGTAAATATTCTGAGAAATCAGAAATTAATTATTGGTTTAGACTCATATTCTAGACAGGTTTTTAATCATTTGGACCCCATTTTGATTTATATCAGTCTTTGAATCGACTGCCTATTCGAAATTCGCAAAATTGCAGTACGTTTACTCTGGCTTTCGTTGCCGGATCATTACAGGGTCACTGATGAGGCTTTATTAGCCGAAACTACGTAGTATGACCCATCTTCTTTCTTATGAATGTTTTCATTGCTCTTAAAGGAACTCATTTTAGATTTTTATTTGTTATATTTATGGAAAATTATAGGTGTTTCAGTATTTTGAAAATAAGCAGGAATGGAAGAAAGCACCGTGCTCTCACGGAAGATACTGGGCAAATCTATAAAATCCATACCCTTATTAATTAAGGATATTTTGAAGAAATGGCGTTTATTATTAATTTCAGAATCAATGTAAGGACGGAGAGTATGCTGAGCATAGCCTCTAGTTAAGAGAGCCGCATTATATAACTGATAGGAACTATCGTAGAATTGATTCGCCTTGGTGTTAAGAAGACGTAACACAGAAACGCGTACGGGTAATGAACTTAAAAATGAAAGCATAGAGTGCCGTCCATGATTTAATACTATAATTGACAGTCACTTCAGTCTAGTATTGTTTCGTTTAAACGCACGTAATTTACGTTTAAAGTTACCATTTTTCCTGGTGCCGTGAGATCTAGTTCTGCGTTTTCGACATTCCAGGAGCGAGAAAATATCAAAGTACGGCATTCTGGAAATATTACCTTCATGATAAATGTTGTCATTAAATCCCAGTGGAAAAGGGATCTGTAAAGATTTATTCCATTTCAGTTCAGCCTCATGTCTTTTGATAATTTTGAATCTAGATGTAGAATTTGCATCGTAATAAAGTTTTTCCTTTGGTTGTATAACAATGTTATTTACAGAATGACTACAAAGCCTCGGCAGTAAATGCTTTTTTCAAATTTTCACCATCATAAGTCTATAGAAACTCTAAGTTGCCATAGCAACCAACAACCAAACATATGAGCCGAATTTCATAAAATACACAAACTTATATTCCCGCAACCCAAGGATGCTATAGATGAAATATGGGCCCATTCGACCCAGCGGCTTCAGAGGAGATGTCGTTTGAAAGTGTTGACGTCACACGACGCGGACGACGACGATGGCGACGACGGACAACTGCCTATCCTATAAGCTCCCCCGGAGCCTTCGGCTCTGGTGAGCTAAAACACCGAAATAATCTTTTGACAATATGAACGCCCTATCACTTACAGTCGAAAATTATGGCCAGTGTAAAGGTTTTTAAAAAGTATGTAAAACGTCACGTTCAATGTCATAAGGTCAAATATTATGGAACCACTGGTAAGGTCTTGTGTTACGTAGTGGGGTACCGTAGACCTATGTCGTATAGTGTTCTTTTTTTAGTACTTCGCTTTTTAACACAATAAAATAAAGTCTTTCAAAAAGTTTCTAAGTTTTAATTTTCATTTCAATTCATTTCCGCGACAGCCCAAAATGTGTATCAGATTAATTTCAATCTGATACTTTCAAAAATGAAATCTATTATAACCAGCGTGGATCTCTCTACATCTTTTAAACCCAAAATCAGATCTAACTAACGTGTTCAAAACTGGACCTTATATATGTTCTCTGAGCATTTCTAACATTTTACAATTCACGTTTACACCCTTATTATTTGTGCAAACGTCAATCATACTGCATATTTTCAGGACGCTACCTCGCAATTATTTAAAGGTTATTGTTTTCCTAAATTCCTTTAAAAGCTTACTGCACCTGTTTGATTGACTTAACATTAAAACACACACCCCTATAACGGACATAAACCATAATATGTACTCGGGTGATAGGCATATGTATATACAAATACCCCTTTTTGAGTGGCGTATCCGTATATATTTTAGAATTATGTAAGTTTTGTTTACTGCACCTGCATGTATCTAGAAACTGATAAACACCAGGTGGTTACTGCGTAATCACATATTTTATATGTCAAATGACGATTTGAACTCAGTCCAGTTGATTTGAATCGGTTCCAATATAAACAAGACATGTAAATCAAGTTTAGAAAGTACAATGCATCATTTTATAGCATGTTAGCAAAAACCAATATTTTATAGAAAGACAGATTCTTAATTAAGCTTTAACAGTTTAGATAATAAAATAACTGTTAAAATGATATGCCTTTACGACCCACAAACACTATGGATCATACAAGGTTAGTTTCTTACGGCCCTTCAACATTATATGCCATACATGTTATACATGTTATATGCTCAGAGAACGACTATGTTATATACCTCCCCTTTTTATAATAAATTAATTTTCTTACACAACAAAAACTAATTTATAATCATAAACATCATATCTAAGATAAGATATGTCCAGTTGATCACGCTAGTAAACAAATTAAGTATTTGCATTACACACAACAAGCTTCTAATATGTGTCACACTCAAACAATAATATAATCTTTCACCAAAACATGTGTGACTAGGATTATTAACACTAAAGCTTGCTATATAGATTCACATTTAGATCAACACCCTTTCTTAAAATGATCAGGATATTTCTCTAAATGTGACCCGGATTATTAAACATATGCATATGCATATACACATAATAAATGTCACTAAATAAAGTTATTCTGTGTAAAGTTTTCATGTCTCTTTTCTAAAGTTAACACTCTAGTCTATGAGTCATCTGAAAACATGCAACTAAAACACACACACACAAGAATAACACAACACTATTAAATTAATCACATTAATAAGAATAAAGTTTTTGTCCATTTAAACATCTTCCCTCGGCGGCGTTGGCGTTGGTATAGGAATTATAGGTACCCTATCTTTTGGAATCAGAACCTTGTCGTCCTCCGATGATGGCTTCGTGTGAGCATTTATCACCATATGCACTGGGTATGGTTGCTTCTGCTCCTCCTCCCGTTCACCATAATATGACTGCATGACTGTAACATCCGACTGTAAAGAAATTATGTTTAAATGTTCAAACCCTACTCTTATTTAAAATCTTCACCTATGCGCACCTTAAGGGTAACACAAAGGACTTTACACAACTTAAAAGTCAATAAAATGTCAATCTTCGACAATGCATGACCTTAAGGGTCATACAAAGTACATAAATACATGTCCACATAACAGTATCTCTTACTGTTAAAAATAACCAGGATTATTTGAAGTGACCTGGATTCACCAATAACTAACAACTATAACGACGAGGATCCTCTATTTACTTGTACAGATCACTGCCACTTAGGACAATTCTGTAGACACATCCTTGGATACAGGCCAAGCGAGTGATGCATCCGTCCGCTTGAAGGGTTTCTGTCCTTCAGAACTGTAATCGACGTTCCTTTTCTCTAGCATAGCGGACATCTCTCTCTCTTCACAACAACCATGTGAAGGAGAACATTTTACATTTACATTCTCAAGGTCATGCATATTAGCCTGCCGTTTACCAATTGTTTGGCCCAAATTACAAGTACTTTTATGTTTGACTATACATACTATACTAAATATTATAAATGACAACGCGGTTACAATTACAAAAGCATATGTCCAATGGTTTGTACCTTTCTTATCATCTACCTGTACCGTTTTGTATGCTCTTGTTTCGCGTAGAAAACTTTGCAATGGAATCTCTTTCAAGCCTCTCAAATGCGATGGAATATTAACTGGCTTTAATTTGTCAAGTTCAGCTTTTGAATTGTTCCAAATGAAAAACTGTGAAATATTATGCAGTGACAACAAAGCTTGTAAAGGATCTGACCTTTCAAAGGCAGTTTGTTTATCAAAATATTCAGGCAGCTGTAAGTATTTATTATAGGCTCTGCAAGTGTTATTTAACTTTAAAATGTCAAATGGAGATTTAATTTTAATGCCACTGGTTCTATGTTTATTTAACTGACAGTTAACTGTAAACATTAATGGTTTATCAGTCACAATTATCCACACACCTGCAAACAAGTATTTTGTGGTTGCCAAAACCTGATCTAAAATAATGACTTGTTTACATAACCTTTTAATGTCATGCTTGTTCTGTGTAAATAATGCCATAACACAAAACTTATTAATGTTTGTTTGATAGTACGCAGTCTCTGGATTACAATACTGCAAATGGTAGGTATTACACATTTGATAAGTATTTTCAGACAGCAATGAAAATTTTGATCTATCTTTTGAGACCAACAGCAATTCAGTTTCAAGGCTATATTTTACCAAACTGTTAGTGCTAATTAATGGTAAAGGTAAGTTGTGTACCTTATATACTTCATATTCTTCTTTTGTATTAATTAAAGGGATTTTCAAGACAATTCTAATTTCATTATCTTCTAAGTATGTTATACATGTCAAAGTCTTATAAAAATACCAAATATCTTTTCGAGGATTTCTTGGTAACTCAAAATTGTTTGGAAGTTTTGATTCAACTTCAACCAGTAGCATTTTAACATTTCGTGGTGAAATCGTAGATGTTGATAAATGATGCATAGATAACATATTAAGTTCTGCTTTTAGACTTTCAAGATAAGTCATACCACCTTGAGTTGTTAATCTTATCTCATCAAGAATTAATTGAAATTGTAAATATGTATGTATGAACTGTTCAAGTCTTACAAACTTCTTTTCAAAAGTTTCTTGCAATCTCATGATTGACCTATCTAACTTTTGAACGACTATAATTAAATCCATTATAGACCTCCTATTTTCCGCTACTTGCATTCTTGTTAAGTTTAAGACAGATAAACTTACATCTAAATCATGTATAATTTGTTCTTGATTGCTTGCCAGATTTCTTATATTTCTGTTAATGTCATCAAGGTCGTCTTCCGAAACTGTACCGAATAAAGAACTCATTAACTGACCAATAACTGGAAGAAGTGACCTTTGACCTCTTTTCTTTAATGAGAGTGCTTTGTATTCCTCAAACTGACTAAATAAATCAGTATACGAATCAGTCAATATATCTACCTCAACATGTAAGCTCTTGAAAGTTTCTACATAACCTGTAAGGTTAGAGCTTTGGTAGATATCTGTGATTGCTTTCACAATACTGTCTGTACGTTCAAGATCATTACTGATCTGATTAATAAGGGTTCCAAACGGTCTTAAGTCATGTACAAATGTCACAGACCAGTGCGCGTCATTTATAAAAATCTCATTAGTCTTCTGAAAAACAACATTTTCAGACGTAAATAAGCCAAAAGAATGGCTAATAAGCAATGACCAAAAGAAATATGTAAAATACACTGTGTTCATCTGAAATGAACAAGTAAAACACATTTTACTATTTACAAAAATTAAACTTCAACTGCATACACAGAAGAAACGAGGTCTCATAACATTTTTGATATTAACCTCAATAACTGTTTCACGCCACTACTTTTGTTTTGTGACTGCTTTGTTTTCCTTTTCACTGTCTTACGAACTTTCTTAGGCAACTTGATCTCATTGATGGACATCTTATCAACATCAGAATCAAGTGCAAAAGAATTATCTGAAGCGTAGATTTCGGTTTCGCCAGAGTATGGATCTATTTCAGAGTGTCTCTCATCATCACAATCCATACCCCTAGCTGATTCCTCATCGCTACTATTCTTATAATTACGTTCTCTACCCTGAAGGCGATTTCTAAGTTCCATTAATGGAATGTCTGATTCATTGTCAGAGTTCTCTCTTTCCCTTCTATACCTTTTAACTAACTTTGCTAACGGAAGATTCTCATCCGAGTCAGAGTCAGAATCAGAAGATGCCTGAGGTGGTAAAGCATAAGCTGCATCTCTCAACATACGGCTGTTTTCATCCTTGGAAATTTGCCAATCATCAATATTTGCTAATCTTAACATTTCTGCATGAACTTTACTGGTAGAACCGTCTAACTGATTCTTAATTACATAAGTTACAGGACCTTTCTTTTCTAAAATCCTATAATATGGCTTCCACTTAAGATCTAGCTTTCCTTTTCTTTGATTGTTTCTATAATAAACTGGATCACCAACTTCATAAGTTACAGCTTTACTTTTCTTATCTGCATATTTAGCTTGTCTTTTCTTAGCCTTTTGTAAGTTATTTCTTACAGTCACAAATGATTTGTGCTGTTCTTGAAAAGCAATTTGATGTGATTCTTCACCCAAATATTTCCTCCTAGGTTTCATGATATTATCTATAGGTAAGACAACATCCCTGTTATAAAGCAGATAGAAGGGAGAAAACTTTGAAGATTCACTTACATTGAATCGTATTGCTGCCAAAGCTTGGTTAAGAAACAAATCCCAAGTTTTTTGATTATCCGCGACTCTTTTCGACAATACATCATGCAAAGTTCTATGAAATCTTTCTACCTTCGCATTACTTTGTGGGTGATATACACTTGTCAAAATATGATCTATCTTAAGATTCTCTAAAGTTTCCTTGACAATTTTGTTTACATTTTCTGTCCCGTTATCTGACACGATTTGTAACATACTACCAAATCTAGGGAATATTTCTTCAATCAACAACTGAGCTACTGTATCAGCAGTTTTGTCTGGTACAGCAAAAGCTTCTGGCCAACCAAAATACCAGTCCACAAAAGCAATAATATACTTGTTACCTGATAAAGTTGTTGGATATGGTCCAGAAAGATCTAGGCTAACTTTTGCCATAGGATATGGGGGAATATCCGTTTCTTGTAAAGGTTGACTGATTTTCTGTAAAGATCTTGTCTGACAAATTGTACACTCAGCTACATACTTATTCAGCTCTTTGAATAAGTTTGGCCAATAATATTTTCTACGAACAGAATCAAAAGTTTTCTGTACACCCATATACCCATTCTGATCATGGTACTGTTGTATGATAAACACTCTGAGATGTTTGGGAACAAATAATCTCAAATATGGATCATCATCTACATTGGATATATAATAAACTAGATCATCTATCACAAGATAGTGCTTCTGAACATCCTTGCTTTCATTACCATTCAAAAATCATTGCCCTGATTTTTGAAATGTCATCATCCCTACTCTGTTCAACAACTATGTCAAAACCACCTTTGGTGAACTCCGACAAATCACACTTCTCTAACGACTCATCGTTTGGCAATTTACAACTAGCAAACGCTTTGGGATCAAACTGATTTGAATCTAAAACATTGACCTCATATAAGTTTTCATTAACATCAATGACATTTTGTTCCTCACCGTCCTCACAACTTTGATATACATTGTCTTTTTGTGCATTGACATTGTCTGGATGTCTCGAAAGAAGGTCAGCACAAGCGTTTGTAGTACCACTAATGTATTCAATAGTGCAGTTATATCCTGCCATACTCAAAGCCCAAAGTTGTATCTTCTTGTTCTGCATAGGAGATTCAAGAAGATATTTCAATGGTTTGTGATCCGTTTTAACAACAAACTGAGCATTGTGCAAGTAATAATCTAATTTCTAAAGTGAGAAATGAATAGCATAAGCCTCTTTTTCAACCACTGACCATTTACACTGAGATTTACTAAGTTTATGAGACAAATAATATATTGGTTTCTCTTCACCCTCATATTTTTGTGTAAGGCATGCCCCTATACAAGTATCACTAGCATCTGTATAAAGAGTTAAAGGGTTGTTTGAATCTGGATATGCTAAAAGTGGAACAGAAGTCAAGCTTTCTTTCAAATATTCAAAAGCTTTCTGATGTGTCTCAGACCATTTGTAATGTGCATACTTCCTAGTTAAAGCTATTATTGGTTCAGCTATCTGAGAGAAGTTTGGTAAGAACCTCCTGTAATATGAACACATCCCAATAAAAGATCTGACTTCTCTAACACAAGTTGGAACTGGTAAAGATCGAATTGCTTCAACCTTCTTTTCATCTGGTTGAATTCCATTTTCACTAATTACGAAACCAAGATAATTTGTTTCTAATTTAAGAAAACTACATTTCTTAAGTTTCAGTTTTAAACTATGCTGTCTGAGCTTGCCAAAAATAATATCTAAATGTTTCAAGTGTTCTTCCAAAGTTGCACTGAAAACTAAGATATCATCTAAGTATGCTGTTGCAAAGTGATTACACTCTTGTAACACAATAGACATGAGTTCCTGGAAGACAGCTGGAGCGTTAGAAAGGCCAAAGGGCATTACATTGAACTCAAATAACCCTTTGTGACATGCAAAAGCTGTTTTCTCTTTATCTTTCTCATCCATGGCAACCTGCCAATAACCACTCTTAAGATCTAAGGAACTGAAGTATTTTGCTTTACCTAACAATGCTAGAATGTCATCTATCAAAGGTAAAGGATATGAGTTTTTCTTTGAGATTTGATTAAGCTTCCTAAAGTCTACACAAAATCTTTTACTACCATCCTTTTTGTCAACAATAACGACCGGAAATGACCAAGGGGATCGAGATCTTCTGATAACATCAGCATCTAACATTTCTTCAATAGCTTTATCAATAACTTCCCTATTCTTAATTGGCGTTCTATATGGTCTCATTTTAATAGGCTCTTGATTACCTGTATCTATTTGCATCTTAACTGTATCAGTTTGACCTAATTCTGAGTCTTTGTTCGCAAATAAGTCCTGATTTCTTAAGACTAACTTTTCTATATGTGTTCTGTATTCCTTTGGAACATCGAAGTCCTTAAGATTTATTTTAGTATCTGCATTTTTATTTTGACATACTGAATCTACATGCATCATGTTTTCACTTTGAATGTCTGAAATTTTTGCCAAAAGACCATGCCTATAAATTTTAATAAATTTGTTTGTATTGTTTGCAATTAATAAAGGTAAAGATCTATCTCTAGCTAAAGTTGAGACAGTATTAATAATTTGTAAACCTGGTTGATTAACTATAAATCCCTTATCAATTCGTTTTACCTCATATGACTCACCAACAGATAAGTCTGGGTTTTCTCTGACCTTGCCGTAACAAATCGTAGCAGTTTGTGGTTTAATTACGCATGTTCTTTTCATCCTAACTGTTGATGCAATGTGTATGTCTTCCTCTAAGTTTACATAATGTTTACCGTTTATCCTTATACATTTTAGGTCAAAATAAATCCTAACATTATTTTGTTTAAGCCAGTCCAAACCCAATATCAAGTTTCTATTCAAATCTCTAATGACATAGAAATCTTGGGACATTTCGGTACCACCGATGCAGAATTCCACAGTAATGCATCCATCGCATTGCAGTTCAGAGCCGTTTGCTGATTGTAAGCTCACTCTTTTGCTCTGCAATTTTGGCTTGTTTTTACGCTGATCATATATTCTGCGATGCATTAATGAATACTCCGCTCCCGTGTCAACAAGAGTTCTAAACTTTTGCCTTCCTATCTTTACAAGACAAGAATTTTGACTACCTGAAACACTAACCTTATAAATTTTCTGAGGTTTAGTATCATGTATGTTATTTTACTACTCTTTACACCGACCTCCTCATGTAAAGAGTGACCTAGTTTTTCTGATGACCTGGGGGTTTACTTGCTTGAAACCTACTTCTTCCATGCCCCATAGGTTTTCTATTGTTCTCTTCCTTCTTGCAATCCCTACTTATGTGGCCTTCTTCACCACAAGACCAACATTTTATTGGTCTGTTTTGAGTGCTGTTTACCCTTCTGTTATTATTGTACGGATAACGGCGACCTCGTGAAAGGTCAACCTCCATAGGTGTTGTTCTTGTGTTGGCCCCTTGCCAATTATGATGTGACATTGACACTCTTGTCCTTAAGTTTTGTTCATTGGTGGCAATAGCAACAGCCCCCTGCAAAGTGTCGGGCTCATCCCTTAATATTTTCATCTTCAGTTGGTCATTTGTAAGACCGTCTACGAAGATATCTATTAACTGCCTTTCAATAGCATTGCCTCCTTGGTTATCGTAGGCAATTTCAGCTAATGAAAGAATTCGTTCGGCATAAACCTGTATGTTTTCGCCAGGCTTCTGCCTCACAGATCTCAACATGGACAGAGCAGTTTGAGAGTCTGTCACATCCGAAAATCTCACAGCAAGTTGCTGTTTAAGCTGAACCCAATTATTGTCTGGGTTAGCTTGCATATAACGGTGAATGAAGCCACTCACCGCCCCACTTGACGACTGATAAGCAATTAGCTTTTTCCGTCCGTCAGGCACATTTACTAAGGTCGCATACTTTTCTATTGACCTTATCCACTCTCTATAATTTTTAGGATTTCCATCAAACTTAAAGACTGTGTTTGAGATTCCCTGCGCAGTCAAAGCATTTGAAACACTATTCAGTTCTAAAGTTAAATTATTAAAAACTTGAGCAATATCTGGTGCTTGACCTTGTCCTTCCGCCATTTTTTTAAAGTTAATTAAATAAACTAAAATAATTTTCTAAAATAATTTTTACATATTTAACATGGCTAACAGAAGGCAGACTACTTTTTGATCATTGGTAAACTTTCAGCATACACACATGAGTAGAAAATGTAACAAGTAAAATGTCCTACCTGTGGTCCTTGTTGACTTTCCATCCTCGTGGTCCTGTGTTTAATCCTAATTCAATCCTGGGAACTTTAAGCACCAAATTAGATACCTCACTGTTACGTAGTGGGGTACCGTAGACCTATGTCGTATAGTGTTCTTTGTTTAGTACTTCGCTTTTTAACACAATAAAATAAAGTCTTTCAAAAAGTTTCTAAGTTTTAATTTTCATTTCAATTCATTTCCGCGACAGCCCAAAATGTGTATCAGATTAATTTCAATCTGATACTTTCAAAACTGAGATCTATTATAACCAGCGTGGATCTCTCTACATCTTTTAAACCCAAAATCAGATCTAACTAACGTGTTCAAAACTGGACCTTATATATGTTCTCTGAGCATTTCTACATTTTACAATTCACGTTTACACCCTTATTATTTGTGCAAACGTCAATCATACTGCATATTTTCAGGACGCTACCACGCAATTATTTAAAGGTTATTGTTTTCCTAAATTCCTTTAAAAGCTTACTGCACCTGTTTGATTGACTTAACATTAAAACACACACCCCTATAACGGACATAAACCATAATATGTACTCGGGTGATAGGCATATGTATATACAAATACCCCTTTTTGAGTGGCGTATCCGTATACATTTTAGAATTATGTAAGTTTTGTTTACTGCACCTGCATGTCTCTAGAAACTGATAAACACCAGGTGGTTACTGCGTAATCACATATTTTATATGTCAAATGACGATTTGAACTCAGTCCAGTTGATTTGAATCGGTTCCAATATAAACAAGACATGTAAATCAAGTTTAGAAAGTACAATGCATCATTTTATAGCCTGTTAGCAAAAACCAATATTTTATAGAAAGACAGATTCTTAATTAAGCTTTAACAGTTTAGATAATAAAATAACTGTTAAAATGATATGCCTTTACGACCCACAAACACTATGGATCATACAAGGTTAGTTTCTTACGGCCCTTCAACATTATATGCCATACATGTTATACATGTTATATGCTCAGAGAACGACTATGTTATACTTGTGACAAGGAATGTACGTATGAAGTATAAAGCATTATCACTTACCTGTCAAAGATATGGCCAATGATAATATTTTTAACAAGTAGGTCAAATTTCAAGGTCAATATCATACGGTCAAAACTTGTGGTACCACTGGTAAGGGGTTGTAACAAGAACTGCGAAAACCCTACATTTTACCAATCAATGTTATGGCCAATGTTTAAGTTTTTAAAAGGTAGGTCATAAGTCAAGGTCAAGGTCATAAGGTCAAATATTGTGGTACCACTAGAAAGGTCTTGAGACGAGGTATACACATGTGAAATATGAAAGCCATAACTCTTACCATTTAAAAGTTATGCCGAATGTATAAGTTTTGAGGACAAACAAACAGATATACAGACATACAGACGGACAGACATGCCCACGAGTCTTTGATTCTGAAGGCGTAAAAAGAAAATAGAAACTAACAGACAAGACATTCTTTCACATGGTTTGATTCTTAATTTGTGCCAATAATTCATACTTTCTTTGCGCAGAGACATTAACTTAATAATCGATAAGTTAGCAACCATTCCCTTGCGCAATTCTAGAATTGAACGGGTACAATTCCGGAACTGTTGCGGAATGTCAGGGTTCCTACTTTGCAAAGGACAATTCCAGAATAGTACCGATGCTTACTTGGCACAGAGTGAGTGAGTTTTTGTTTTACGTCCCACCAACAGCTAAGGTCATACGGAGACGGGACCTCGGTTTAAAGACTCATCCGAAAGTCTTACTTGGCACAGAACATGTATATTTAGTCACCATAAAATTCAGGATCCGATTGACCTTACCAACACGAAAACACGCCGATATAATTTTGACCCCCTGAAACCACACTTTTATATAGGAAAACTGGGGTCTACAGGGGAATATATTTATTTTCTTATTTCTGCTCGAAAACAAAGACTGTGGGTACTCGTTAATTGAGGCAGTCCTAACGAGTACCCACAATCTATGTTTTCGAGCAGAAATAAGAAAAATATCAGATTTGTTTTATCTGAAATTTTCATTTTTTTTGGTGGTAATTTGAATAGGCATGTTTTCGTAAGAAGGATGCTTTTCCGATAGGATAATATTCACTGACAGTTTTTGGGCTGTTCGTTTGCAGCGGTTTATTTTTTATATATAGTTCGTCTTTGAATGTGTGTATCGCTTATATATTTTTGTTTTGCATAGCGATTGGCCATTTTGTTGGAAAGTAACTGTCCTTTTGGCTTTCTGCTAGTGGTGTTTCTAGTTATTTAATGTTCGAGGTTTTTCCCTTTGGTGTGTGGGTTAATTGTATCGATTCCTGATCATTCGATTCCTGATCATTGCCTTCACTTCTATTTTGTTGCAGAGTGAGTGAGTTTTGAGCTTTACGTCTCACCAACAGCTAAGGTAATACGGAGACGGGACCTCGGTTTAAAGACACATCAGAAAGTCTGGAGAAGCCCGGGATTCTATTTTGTTGCAGAAAAAAATTAAGTCCATTATTGAATTTCCAAATTAAATTGAAATGACGTTTATAAAACCTAGAAAAGGCTTTGTGAAGTTTTTTGATACCGATAACCCTGATCAAGAAGTTTAGTAGTTGATAATTACGGGTGTTGAAGTCAGTTAAATGACCAGACACTCTGGTGAACCGAATCAGTTAATTGTATTAGTTACACACTAGGCTGTTGGTGTAACCCACAACGTATGTGTTGCAACAGAGATTTAAAAATATCCCTCATCACGAAAACACGCCTGTACAATTTTGATCACCTCAAACCCAAATTTCATATAGTAAAAACTGGGGTTTACAGGGGTATACCTTATTTTTTCTTATTTCTGCTCAAAAATATTGATTATGCGTACCTGTTAGAACCGCTTCTAAAAGCATCCACAATCTGTGATGAAAGAAAATATAAGAAAGATACCACAATTTTTACTCAATACATGTGCTTTCTGACACCATGTTGGACGCCAATATATCCTATGGACACGTTTTCCTAATTTGTAGAGGCCTTTTCATCACGTTAATAAGTCCGTAAGTTTAAGGGGTATACATTATTTTTCTTTTTTCTGCTCCAAGATATAGGTTGTAGGTTGCACTACAGAATTGAATATTGTGCTGCTTCTGATTGGATTTGGTGCTAAGACATTCTTTTTCTGAGAAGTATTATTGTTTATTAGAAGAAATATTAGTAGGTATTTGCTATTGTGAAAAAGCAGCTAATTTAAATTGAAAAAGTTTAAAGATTCTTTGTCATTGAACATTAATTATGTATGACTATATTATTAGATATGGTCTAAACTTGTGTTTGGCAGTTCTTTTGATGGGTCATAAAGAAATTAGGGTTTGGTTTAGGTTGCACTACAGTAAATAATTGGTCTTTATGAAAGCTGTACTTGCTTTGGAGAGAGCTTTCAGTACAGAATTGAATATTCTGCTGCTTCTGATTGGATTTGGTGCTAAGCCATTATTTTTCTGAGAAGTATTATCGTTTATTAGAAGAAATATTAGTAGGTAATTGCTATTGTGAAAAGCAGCTGATTTAAATTGAACCAGAAAATTGTGCTAACTGGCAAATGGAAATGCCTGGATTTATTCGCTGCGGTATGGGTTTGTTGACACTGGCTGCCAAAAAGGCCAAACTATGCCGCACAGCACCCATATTTTTTAGCTGCTTCTGGAAGTTAAATGGTCAGCCTGTCAAATTATATGCCTCATAATGGAAGCATTAGACTTGCTGAAATGTGGTAGAACATGGAATATGCCCCAATTTACATTGTGAGTAAGGGGATATTTTTACAGTAGTGCCACCTGTAAGTACTCCATAGAACCGCCACAATGAGGCGGTATTAAACGAGCACCCAAAACCAATATTTGGAGTATAAATAAGAAAAAAAGAAAAATATCCCAAATTTTCATCAGAATAAAAAACAACATCGTTTTGGAGGTATGAAAGAATACACTTTCTTGCACACCAGACAAGGGAATCCGTGATTTAGTCCTGGGATAGAAATTTATGTTCTGACCCTGGTGTTCCGACCCCAAATCGAATATAATCGCGTGTTTGATAAATGCACTGGTTGATTACAACCTCATGCGCGGTGTCGTCATGCGTGACGTCACTTAACATTCCTGTTGTGTCATCACAAAATGGCGGACGTCGGTAATCGAAGTGACAACAGTTTTAAAAATTCACAGTAGAAATGGAAGGTATGCAAGAAAAAGAATCCAATATGGGTGTGAGGGGTGGATAGAAAATTCCGTCCCTCGGGATCACTGTCCGGCATCACTCGGCAAGCCTCGTGATGCCGGACAGTGTCCCTCGGGACGGATTTTTCCATCCACCCCTCACACCCATATAAGATTCTTATATTATCATATGACTTCGCGTCTGAGAATGTAATAACGACATGTAATAAATTCGATAATCCACTAGTGGATTAAACTATGCACATTAGTTAGATACGCCCCGTAACGTTACATGTACGATGTCTTTAACGACGTTGCGTTCACTCATGGCGGGATATCTACATTTTTGTTAAACAATCGTGAATAAAATGCGTTTAAAACGTCATAATATTATGATAAATAGAATATTGCATTCGTGCTCATGATTAAATTCGTTGAAGAAAAGGGATAAAATGCTAGGCAAAGCCTCGCATTTTATCCCTTTTCCTCAACTCGATTAATAAATTCAATAATACATTAACACTCATGTAAGATCCTCTATTTATATCACACGGATGTGTTATCATAATGTCAATGTATAAAGTTGGGTTTACATTGTGTTCCTTACATTGACTTGTTAACGTGAATGTTATCAACGATAAGTCTGATAGCTATATTTTATTGAATATTAAACCTTTTTGTACCAAATGGAATCTTCCTCCTTATAAACAGCAGGAGTCCATTTCAAAATTTAGGAGTGTCAGGTTGTGCTTTCATCAAAATTGATTTGGAAAATGACCGAACTTTTAGCAAACAGTGGAGGCCCTGATCAGACGCCGCGTCTGATCTGGGCCTGCGCAGTTTGCCAGGGTACCCGTTTTAGGGTTTCCGTTACAAAAAGGGTTACACAGGTGTGAAAATTGCAAGCCGTTATTCCGACTGCATTCGGTATGAGCCCAAAGCCCGACTCATCCCCAAATATCCCCACCCGCCGGAAGGAGGTTTTTCCTTATTTATTGTATTTACATGTACAGTCAAACTTCAATGGCTCGAACACCTTTGGGACCACGAAAATGTGTTCGAGACAGGGGTAGTTCGAGCCACTGAGGTTACTGTCAGGAGGCATAACGAGATACTTTTAGACATCTTTTCGGTGTTCTATAATGAAAATGTATGCTGTGTGTACTCATTAGAATCGCCTCATCGAGGCGATTCTAATGAGTACACACAACATACATTTGCAAGATAAAGACTAAAATCTCCTTAATTATCTCCCACTATTTCTTATGTAGAGGATTTCGCTAGGGGCTCAAGAATGGGTTCGACACATCCATGACAAACGAGCCATCGGTGTTCAAGCCATCGAAGTTCTACTGTATGTGTTTGTGCACTGCGTGTTTATATTGAGCCGGGGCACAGCATTTCCTACAATTTACAAGTGCGCCCAGCGACGAATCAGATAAGCCTGGGCATCCACATAGTCTGACCAGATACTTCTCTTGCTGCATGAAGGAACATTGAGCCCTAAGCTTTCCTTAGGGCTTACAACGAAGACTTTTAATTGTTTGTATTATTTGAGGTTTAACGTCCCCGGCAACACTGTAAAGGTCATTTTGGAGACTTTTACCCGACATTGAGATTAATGGCATCTCAAGCCCTTTCGCCCAATGAAACAAATGGGTTTATAAGCGTGGACGGTCTGACTCGCACCACTTTGACTGGGCAGGCTTAGATTCTCTAAGCGGTTTACCAGTACACGTGTGCGGTCGGTTTCTGCTTTGCGTGGAAGCATCATGCAGCCCATCTACATGTATTTCTTCCAAGCCCCAATGTGCGGGGGCGGACAACGAAGACTGATCAGATTATGCGGATGGGCAGGCTGATCTGAGTCTTCGCTGGGGGCACATGTAAATATTATTTGTGTGTGCCTTCATGTCTTCTTTTTCTCTTTTTGGTTTGATTTTCAACAATAGACCCAAAGTTACAAAGCACAGAAGCTCCTCAGTGCTGATGTTCATGTGATAATTTTTGTTTGTAGGAAATCCCGGTGACGCTTATTTATAGAAAATAGCCGTACTATTTTTGTCGCCGCGAGGTCAGAGTGTTACTTACGTAAGAGGGTTATCTATAGAATCTGAACTTAAATTTGGCAAACAGTGTAGACTCGGATCAGATGCTGCAGAATGTTGATCAGGGTGTACACTGATTGTTTACAGAACAGGAATCAATAGGTTAAACGAAGCAGCCCAAGGCCGCGTTCATTACGATAACACATCGTGCGACATAGTGCATATATACCTCATCTCCAAAATGGCTAGTTTTCTGATGAAAATCCCTGATATTTTTCTTATAAATACTGCAAACATATGTGGTGGGTGCTCGTTAGAACCGCCTCATTGAGGCGATTCAAACGAGTACCCACAACCTATGTCATGAATAAGAAATAAGAAAAATAATTATTACCCCCGTAAACCACAGTTTTCCCTATATAGAGTGAGGGTTTAGGGGGGTCTTTATTCCACGGACTTGTTAACGTGATGCAGGACATTTTTGCAGCCTACACTCATTGACAATCGACCCACCATATTACCATCAGTTCTTTGATTTCGATCGTGGTTTTTCTTGAATGATCTTTTCTTGTAACACAGGTTTCCGTATCTTAACCCTTTTTGTACCAAATGGAATCTTCCTCCTTATATATGGCAGGAGTTCATCTCAAAATTTAGGGGAGTCAGGTTGTGTTTTCATTAAAATTTATTTGGAAACTGACTGGACTTTTAGCAAACAGTGGAGGCCCTGATCAGACACCGCGTTCTGCGGCGTCTGATCTGGGCCTGCGCTGTTTGCCAACTACCCGTTTTGGGGTTTCTGGTACTAAATGGGTCAAGAGAACAGTGCCAGACTCTGACATCGGCGTCCGTGAGCGGTCTTCACTGCAAGCAAATGTACCGTTTTTTTTTTTTTTTGGTGGGGGGGGGGGGGGGGGCATTATGTGTTATCTGAGCGCAACGAGTGTTATTTTTTTTTACATTACGTGAACAAGTCCGTGAAATGAAGACCCCCGCTAAACCCCACTTTATATGGAGAAAACTGGGGTTTACGGGGGTATTTATTATGTTTCTTATTTCGGCTCCAATACATAGGTTGCGGGTACTCGTTAGAACCGCCTCAATGAGGCGAGTCTAACGAGCACCTCATCCTATGTTTGAGCATTTATAAGAAAAATATGAAGGAGTAGCCATTTTGGAGATGTGAAAAATGCACTTTGTCGTACGGACGAGTTATCGTAAAGAAAATAACACATCCGTGCGACATAATGTTTTTGTCACACAAATGGCTACTTTTCTGATGCAAATTCGTAATATTATTCTTATTTATACTACAAACATAGGTTGTGGACACTCGTTAGAATCGTCTAACGAGTAACCACAACCGATGTCTTGGAGCAGAAATAGGAAAAACGATGTATACTTTCGTGAACCCCAGTTTTCTCTATGTAAATAGGGGTTACTACATCATAGTGTAGTTTAAATTTTCTTGTCCTTAGGGATCATTCCATTGTTGAATTTTGAAAATATTTGTGGGTCACTGATGAGGCCTAATTGGCCGAAACTAACTAATCTGGCCCAGAAAATATGTACACACCATATTTTCCAGTTCTGTGTTGTATTCCTTGCTTCCAAAGGATAATCCTTTCCAGAACATATTTATGGGACACGTTCATTTCACGACATATTCAAGTAACGATATTCATTGGTTAAACAAAGCAGTCTCTGTCAAAGTTCAGGACATTCTTGGCCTGCACTCAAAGACAATCGACTATGTGCTGTAAGATCTTTGAATATTCCATTAAGTCATGTGTAAGATATAATGGTCTAACTTCACTTGCCAAAGTAATTAAATATAATCCCACTGGGCAGATGATGAAGTCTATGGACAGTAGAAGTGAAAGCAATGATCAGGAATCGATACAATTAACCCACAGCTCCCATCAGAGACACCAAAGGGAAAGAAACACAAACGTGAAATAACTAGACCCTAATTTGTTTGTTTGATTTGAGGTTTAACGTCCCCGTCAACACTGTAAAGGTCATTTTGGAGACGTTGCTTCCAATTTTGTGGGACTTTTACCCGACATTGAGATGAAATGACATCTCAAGCCCTGTCGCCCAATGAAACCAATAGGGTTTATTAGCATGGACGGTCCGCCTCGCACCGCGGTTCCTGGACAGGCTTAGAACCTCTAAGCGGTTTACAAGTACTCGTGAACTAGACCCTAATGGAAACACCAATATCGGAAAGCAAAAAAGACTTACTTTCCCACAAAATGGCCAATTGGCTATCCAAAAACAATAAAAAAATATAAGCGATACACAAAGACAAACCATAACAAAAATAAACCACGACAGGAGAACCGCCTTGGAACGGTCAGTGGAACGAATTCCACTGGGGGGGGGGGGGGGGGGGCTTAAATCGTTTTTACGCGGCCGCAATGCTCGCCCTTATTTCCGTCGCGATCTAGACAAATAATTTGTTCAGTCAGTGCAACATCTCCGTGAACACAAATATCATAACAACCACGGAGTGAAACAACGGTGAGGACTCGACAGCAAGAAACCACTGAAATGATGGAGCAAACCAAACCAACAGTTAAGACTCCGATGGGGCCGAACAACATTGCATAAAATTTAATTCTCTCTAACTCTCAGTAAGCCTTTACGCTGGAACCGGCGTAGAATCTGGGGCTTGAACCACCGGCGTGCAATTAAAGAGGGGAGCAAGTTGTCAACAGACAGATCCACGACAGTGACACATATCCACCGTTGTTACATGTACTTTTGTACTTCATCACGAAAACACGCCTATATAGTTTTTACCCGATTCAACAGTAAAACTGGGGGTTTACAGCGTAAACATTATTTTTCTTATTTTAGCTCCATAATATAAACTGAACAATTTCGCCTTTTTGGCGTTAAAATTTACAATTAACTTGAACAGACGTGTCTTGTGTGACGCCAAGTTCTGCAACGGAAGACCAGGATACTCTGGCTTTCGACCACCTCTGATAAACGATCGGCTCGTAATGAGTGAAAAATCTTGAACGGACCATTAAACAAGCAAAAATAAAAATAAATAAAAAAACCTAGCGCTTCTGAAGAAAAGGAAGTTCGACTTTACTCGACAAGAGAAAAAAACTACATCTTTGTTCTTTGAAACAAAAAAAAAATTACGCAGTTGCTTCCCTTTAAGACGCTTAGCAGCAACGCATTGATTGCTATGGTTTGACGTTAACAGGGTGGCGCCTGAACCTTCTATCTATCTCATCAGAGAAATGCTATTTCTGACTACGCTTTCGATTCTCTAGACCGGCAGAGACACCTCGGTAAACAGTGTATCCACTTGACACGGCGCATAATGAACTGTTTCAACCGGATAAATACTATCTGCCATCCCGTGAACGACAATGCCCGCATATATACTTAAAAATAGACCACTCAACAAGATGGGGAAACAGACCAAACAATGTAAAAATGTACATACGTTACATAAATATACAAAAATCAAATAAAAAAAAATAAAAAAACAAAAATACCAATATCAAAATTGACCCTTTCCTGCTCTGACACGGTTCGGCATATTGACAAGCAAAAAATTATAACGTCGAGTAGAAGACAAAATGGACCGACTGCAGCGGACTTACGATAGACACGGACGGACGGGGCTGGAGCCGAGCGATGGTCTCCCCATTCACCGGCAACGTGGAATGGGGGTAGCACCGAACGGCTAAGGTGTAGTGCCAGAATGGATTAGTTCCCTGGGACCCCACCAGCTGACGACCCGTGACACGGGGAAACTGGAAACAACAACAAGTGAACGACAATGGGGTAGCCCCTATGTGCTTATAGCGCCCGGTTACCTTAAAAACCAGTTCAGTCAGTGAACGACAATCTTTTGTCAAGAATGGATGCGTCCAAATTTAAAGATGGAACTGTCCACTTTAGAATGGTTTACCATGAGAAAGAACAAACGTTCCTAATTGATTATCAATAACGCGCAGCTAACCCTTTTTGTACCAAATGGAATCTTCCTCCGTACATACACCAGGAGTCCATTCCAATATTAAGGGGTGTTAGGTTGTGTTTTCTACAAAAATTACTTGCAAAATGGCTTTACTTTTTGCAAACAGTGTAGGCCCAGATCAGACGCCGCGTTCTGCGGCGTCTGATCTTGGCCTGCACTGTTTGCCAAATACCCGTTTTGGGATTTCTGGTACGACATGGGTTAACAGACAGTCAAGAACAATTTATTTGTTAGTCCAAGATATTTATGGCAAATAATTTGCCCGAAACTCCTAATGCTTTTAACAGCTAAGAAATTTATGGGTTCAGAGACAGTCTTATGGTTCTTTCGAACACGTTAACAATGTCCGTAAATAACTTATTTTCAATAAGGGTTGCATTCGGAAAGAAAACAAAACAAAACAAAAAAAAAATCACCTTAAACAGTACCGGCAGGGGTTCGACAGCGTACAAACGAAACGCATACGCGCGATTTGATCCGTTACGTACGGAACTCGGGACATGCATAATTTTAATATGTTGCGCGAATAAGATAATCTTGTACGCACAAGATAGTATCTTGTGCGAACAGCATAATATCTTGTGCACACAATATATTATCTTGTTCGCACAAGATTATATCTTGTTCGCACAACTTAACATCTTGTGTTCAAGAGAGATTTCTTGTTTGCACAACAAAGATTTTGTGCGGACAACATATTATCTTGTGCGCACATCTTATTATCTTATTCGCACAACATATTATCTTGTTTGCACAACATGCATCTTGTGCAGACAACATAATATATTGTGCGCACAAGATATTATCCTGTTCGCACAACTGAGTATCTTGTGCGGACAACAAGATCTAGTGAGCACAATATATTATCACAGGATATTAAGTTGTGCGAACAAGGTATTATCTTATGCGCACAAGATGGCTTGAGGTTCATTTCATCTCAATTTCGGGTAAAAACCCCACGACATTGGAAGCAACGACTCCAAAATGACCTATACAGTGTTGACGGGGACTTTAAACCTCAAGTCAAACAGACATATTAAAAAATGCATGTCCCTTACCGGGTTCCGTAGTTACGCGCTTTCGCTTTGGTGTTTTTCTCCACGCTCATATCCGTTAACAGATTTCCGTGTTAACATGTATTACAACAAACGCCCCGCCCATCGGGGCTTGAAGAAATAGATGGGCTGCATGATGCTTCCACCGACCGCACACGAGTTCTGGTAAACCGCTTAAAGGATCTAAGCGTGTTTAGGCAAACCGCTGCGAGTCCATCCTTATAAATCCTATTTGTTTCATTTGACGACAGGGCTTGAGATGTTATTTCATCTCAATGTTCGGTAAAAGTCACACAGAATTGGATGCAACGTCTCCAAAATTACCTATACAGTGTTGACGGAGATGTTAAGCTTCAAATTAATCAATCAGTGCATTACAACAACACTTCCTTGTCCTATAACAGATTTCTGAGTCATCATGCATTATCTCATCTCGTCCATGTTCCACATAGAGGATCTTACATGAGTGTTCATGTATTATTGAATTTATTAAACGAGTTGATGAAAAGGGCTAAAATGCGAGGCTTTGCAGAGCATTTATACCTTTTCCTCAACGAGTTTAATAAATTCAATAATACATGAGCACCAATGCAAGATTGTAGTTATCATATGAGATTTACAACGCTTTGTATTCACGATTATTTACAAAATGTCAATATTCCGCTATTAGTAAACGCGAGGTCGTTAAGGACGTCGTACATGTAACGTTACGGGACGTATCTAGCTAATTTGCATATTTAATCCACTAGTGGATTACGGAATTTATTACATGGTGTTATTACACTCTCAGACGCGGCGTCATATGATAAAATAGATTTCTGATTTAACAGGTATCGCGTTAAAATTTCCATGTCATACAACAAGTTTCTTATTAAACAGACATTACGGTAACAACGCCATGCCCTACAACAATTTTCCATGTCGTTAACAAGTCCATAAATTGGAACCCCCCATAATCCACTTTATATAGGGAAAACTGGGGTTTACGGGGTATACATTATTTTTCTTATTTTTGCTGCAAGACATAGGTTGTAGGTACTCGTTAGAACCGCCTCAATGAGGCGGTTCTAACGAGTACCTACAAGCTCTGTTTGCAGTATTTATAAGAAAATATCACGGATTTTCATCAGAAAAATGGCCATTTTGGAGAGGTGAAAAAAGCACAGTGACGCACGGGTGTGTTATCGTAATGATTTGTTAACACGTATGACACGTCAATGCCATATAAAAGATCTCTGATCTCACGCCCATATCCTACAACAGATGTCTGAGATGCCAGGCTTTTCGTTAAACGTCCATGTCCTACTATAGATGTCTGAGTTGCCAGGCTTTTCGTTAAACGTCCATGTCCTACTATAGATGTCTGGGCCAGGCTTTTCGTTAAACGTCCATGTCCTACTACAGATGTCTGGGCCAGGCTTTTCGTTAAACGTCCATGTCCTACTACAGATGTCTGGGCCAGGCTTTTCGTTAAACGTCCATGTCCTACTATAGATGTCTGGGCCAGGCTTTTCGTTAAACGTCCATGTCCTACTACAGATGTCTGAGTTGCCATGTTTTTCGTTAAACGTCCATGTCCTACTATAGATGTCTGGGCCAGGCTTTTCGTTAAACGTCCATGTCCTACTACAGATGTCTCGGCCAGGCTTTTCGTTAAGCGTCCATGTCCTACTACAGATGTCTGAGTTGCCAGGCTTTTCGTTAAACGTCCATGTCCTACTATAGATGTCTGGGCCAGGCTTTTCGTTAAACGTCCATGTCCTACTACAGATGTCTGGGCCAGGCTTTTCGTTAAACGTCCATGTCCTACTACAGATGTCTGGGCCAGGCTTTTCGTTAAACGTCCATGTCCTACTATAGATGTCTGGGCCAGGCTTTTCGTTAAACGTCCATGTCCTACTACAGATGTCTGAGTTGCCAGGCTTTTCGTTAAACGTCCATGTCCTACTATAGATGTCTGGGCCAGGCTTTTCGTTAAACGTCCATGTCCTACTACAGATGTCTCGGCCAGGCTTTTCGTTAAGCGTCCATGTCCTACTACAGATGTCTGAGTTGCCAGGCTTTTCGTTAAACGTCCATGTCCTACTATAGATGTCTGGGCCAGGCTTTTCGTTAAACGTCCATGTCCTACTACAGATGTCTGAGTTGCCAGGCTTTTCGTTAAACGTCCATGTCCTACTACAGATGTCTGAGTTGCCAGGCTTTTCGTTAAACGTCCATGTCCTACTATAGATGTCTGAGTTGCCAGGCTTTTGGTTAAACGTCCATGTCCTACTACAGATGTCTGAGTTGCCAGGCTTTTCGTTAAACGTCCATGTCCTACTATAGATGTCTGAGTTGTCAGGCTTTTCGCTAAACGTCCATGTCCTACTATAGGTGTCTGAGTTGCCAGGCTTTTCGTTAAACGTCCATGTCCTACTATAGATGTCTGAGTTGCCAGGCTTTTCGTTAAACGTCCATGTCCTACTATAGGTGTCTGAGTTGCCAGGCTTTTCGTTAAACGTCCATGTCCTACTATAGATGTCTGAGTTGCCAGGCTTTTCGTTAATACGCCAATGTCCTACAACAGATTTCTGAGTTGTCAGACGTAGCGTTAACAGATCCATGTCCCACTACAGATGTCTGAGTTGACATGCTTTCCGTTAACAGGTCCATGTCCCTTTACGTAAACACGCCTATACAAATACTTGTAAACTTTACCGCCGAAAAATCGAGCATTTTAAGATGAAAACTTGTAATTTTTTATTATTTCTGCTCAAAATGATGAGGCGTTTCTAACGAGTACCCACAATCTATATTTTGGAGCAGAAATAAGATCAATAATGTTTACCCCTGTAAACCGCAGTTTTACTATATAAAAGTTGGGTTCATGGGGGATAAAATTATATAGGCTTGTTTTCGTGATGCTACAACAGATTTCTGAGTCACCAGGGTAACGTAAACACGCCCATGTCCTTTTACAACAGATTTCTGGGGTGTCAGACTTTATTTTAACACGTCCATGTCCTACAACAGATTTTTGAGTTGGAAGGCTTCACATAGACATGTCCATGTCTTACAATAGAATTATGAGTTACCAGGCGTACCATTAACTCGCCCATGTCCTACAACAGATTTCGGAGTTGCAATGCTTTACGTTAACACGTCCATGTCTTACTACAGATTTCTGAGTCACCAGGCCTAGCGTTAAAACGCCCATGCCTTACTATAGGATTTTACTATTTTATTTCGCATTTTCCGGGATTGTGATTAATTCTCTCAGTTATGGAAGCGACCTTTTGTCTTTACAACCATAGTGGAGACACAATCAGGGATAAATAAATCGTGCTCTGACTGTGATTCGAACCCACGCACAGATGCGGCGACGTCGCCTAGCACTGCAGTGGCCGACGTCCTTAACCACTGCGCCACAGAGGCATCCCCAAAAATTTAACCCCCATGAACCCCACTTTTATCGTAGAGTATAGGATTTTAGTTGCCAGGCGTAACGGTAACACGTCGATGTCCTACAAGAGATTTCAGAGTTGCTAGGCGTAACGTTTACATGCCCATGTCCTGCAACGGATTTCTGAGTTACCAGGCCTACCCATGTCCTACAACAGATTTCTGAGTTACCAAGCATATCCATGGCCTACAACAGATTTCTTAGTTACCAGGCATATCGTTAACACGTCCATGAGTTACCAGGCCTATCGTTAACACGTCCATGTTTGACAACAGATTTCTGAGTTACCAGGTCTATCGTTAAAAAGTCCGTGTCTGACAACAGATTTCTGAGTTATCAGGCCTATCGTTAACACGTCCATGTCTGACAACAGATTTCTGATTTTACAGACATTACGTTAATTCGTCCATGTCTGCCAACATATTTCTGAGTAACCAGGCCTATCGTTAACACGTCCATGTCTGACAACAGATTTCTGATTTTACAGACATTACGTTAATTTGTCCATGTCTGACAACAGATTTCAGAGTAGAAGTAAAACAAAGATCACATACGGAACAATCATCGTACTTTCACAAAAATATCCGATATCGATTTGGGACAGTCGCCGCAGACTTACCTGTAAACATCGCCACCAAAATTATATATAAACTAATAGGGAAGCCGTATTAAATTGATTAAATTAGATTTTTAGAAGAATGGGACAAAAAATATAAGTTATTTTCAAAAAGTTCTGTTATTAATAAGGAATTAGATATAAAATTTGTAAAAATAAATTAACGACTTAGTTCTTCCATTTTACTTTGAAAAGTGGAAGTCGTATTCCTATTCATCTTATATATCTTTTGGCAAAATGCTCCTGAATCTACCTTCCAATGCCAATTTAAAACTTATTACTTTCTCATTGGTTCTTTTATAAGTCATGACTAGACAGAAAATTTCTCAAAGTTTGCAATGATATATACCATTTTATATTCAATTAAAAACATAGTTGTTCCATTTTGATTTGAAAATAAGGAAGTCCGCTTTTCGGCACCTGCATTTTCTCTCGTGAAAGTCCACGAGCGCCAGCAGGACAAGATAGTCATGGGTAGAAATTTACTTTAGCACAGTCTCATAATGTTTATTTATTTATTTATTTATTTATTATTTATTTGTAGATTTATCAATTAATTAATTTATTTATTCCATCTGTAGAAAGAACTCGGGATCTGTATGATAATATATGACGAAAAGCTATAAAACTTAGCAATGAATGACTGAATGAATGAAAGAACATCATTAATTGACATATTGGCTCATTAATAATTTGTTGACCTAAAAATGCAGACATGAATTCAAAAACTTTAACATTATGAAAACACACCTATACAAATAAATTGTAAATTTTACCGCCGTAAAAATAACAAATTTCAAGTAAGATGAAAAATTGTGATCACATTTTTCTCAAAATATAAATTGTGCGTACACGAGTACCCACAATCTATATTTCAGAGCAGAAATAAGAAAAATAAGGTTTACCTCTACAAACCCAAGTTTTACTATATAAAAAGTGGGGTTAAAAAGGGTAAAACTTATTTGTCTCATTTCTTCTCTAAACTAGAATAGATTGTGTGTACTCGTTAGAACCGGTTCTAACGAGTACACACAGTCTATATTTTGAACAGAAATAAGAAAATAACTCAATTTTTCATCCTAATATTTTCGTGTGTTTTTTTTTCGGTGAATCCACAAAAGAAATGCAGACATTTGGGAGAAAGAAAACGCTGAAAATCAAAACTGAAAAAGCAGAAAAACAAATGAAATAAAATACTGCACACCACAAATATCAGCAATTGCTAAAAGAAAATGGGAAATCTGCTGAGGATATGACAATTTCAGAATTAAATGAAAAAAAAAACAACAACATACTATTGTGATTGTAACAAAATTAAGAAAACGCGAAAAACTGATTTCACTGATTAAGGAGTCAAATAAGGACACCTTGAAAGGGAACCAATAATTCGGGTATTTAAAAGTGGCAATAAACACAGTTTATGGTCAGGCGTCGTGAAATTTGATACCGAATATCTTAACCCATCTATGACAAAGGAATCCACCAGGTATAAAGTTTATAGTGGTCCATTTCCAATGTTTGAAGTGTTAAAACGGTTTCTTTTCACAAAAATATGAAGAATAAGCAACCAGTGTAGACCTAGACCAGACGCCAATTTCTGTGGTGCATTGTATGGTTTACATTGTTTGCGAATGCCTCCCAAAAGGGACGCTTGGTATATATGGGTCAGAACTTGTTAGTTAAATAGCTTGCAGCAAATAAGACAGTGGACGACTCAGTCACAAAATATAGGGATAACATACCTATGTTAGATTTAATGCCATTTTTTTCAGGATTTGCCTAAACGGTAATTTGGGACGTTTTCCTTATTCTTTTCAAAACGTATATTGTGGGCACTCGTTTTAACCGCCTCATTGAAACCACTATTCCCGCAAAATATATGTCTTAGCAGACATAAGACCGTAAACACGCTTATTCAAACTAATCGTGATATTTTTCAAATTTGTGCTAAATATGTGCTCAATATATACATTGTGGGTAAGGGGCTTGAAGAAATATGTGGGCTGCATGATGCTTCCACGCAGAGATGAATCCGGCCCGAACACTAATACTGGTAAACCGTTTACAGGATCTAAGCCTGTCCACCAGGAACCGCGGTGCGAGGCGGACCGTCCATGCGAATAATCCCTATTGGTTTCATTGGGCGACAGGGCTTCAGATGTCATTTCATCTCAATGTCGGGTAAAAGTCCCACAAAATTGGAAGCAACGTCTCTAAAATGACCTTTGCAGTGTTGGCGGGGACGTTAAACCTCAAATCAAACAAACAAACAAAAATTGTGGGTAAGCGTTAGAACTCCCTCGGCAAGGCAGTTCTAACGAGTACTTACAATCTGTTTTGAAGCAGAAATAAGAAAAATAGTGTGTACCCTGTAAACCCCAGTTGTACTATATAAAATTGGGGTTTAATGGGGTCGAAATTATATAGGCATGTTTGCGTGATGTGTGTCCATTTTAACCCTTATCCTGCAGAACACGACAGCCCCAGCCTTTACAAACAGTGTAGGTCCCGATTAATCTGATCAAGATCTACACTGTTTGTCATGCAGTATTAGAATTGAACAAATATATCAAGGAATTTTGATTGGTGGATAGTCTGAAATAACTTTGTCCAAATTAATTTATTCTGCAGAATAAATGTAAGGATCTACTATTCTCTGTACCTAAACCACTTTCCAAAATTTTGATAGACTTTTTGATATTAAAAATAACAATTTTCGTACGGTTAGCGCAGGTCATATTGCTTTATTGAACTGATTCCTATGGGTGATTATAGGATTATATCCTACTCTGGACAGGTAGGAGTTAGAGAATCCGATAACTACGAAAGTGACTCTAAGGGAAATAACGTCCTTTTTGCCGGCGGCTCGGTGCGGCTTCATGCAAGATTAGTCTCCCATACTTATCTGACGAAGATTGTTCCAGATGACGAATCGATACTTACTACACCCATCAAAGACACCAAAGGGGAAAAAACACAAACATGAAGCGACCAGACCATAATGGAAACCTAAACAAAGGAAGGTCAAAGGGACAGTTGCTTTCCCACAAAATGAACAAATGGCCATCCAAAACAAAAATATACATGTGATACACACAGTAAGTAACAAACAACAACACAAATAAACCGCCACAGAAGAACCGCCTTGGAACGGTCAGTGGATAGAATTCCACTGGGGGGCTTAAATCGATTTTACATGGCCATAATTCTCGCCCTTACCTCTGTCGCGGTATACATTAATTTTGTTTAGTCCGCATGAAGGCTTCCTAACTCATCAGTGTAACATCTCCAAGAACATACAAATAAAAAAAACTACAGAGATGAAACAAGGTTGAGGGCTCGACAGCATACAACAACAGAATTGCTGGAGCAAAAGAATACCAAAAGACTCCGAGGGGCCCGACCAAAGAAATCTTTTCAGAGTTGCCCGGCGTAACGTTAACACGTCCATGTCCTACAACAGATTTCAGAGTTGCTAGGCGTAACGTTTACATGTCCATGTCCTACAACAGATTTCAGAGTTTATTTATTTTATTTTATTTATACAATGTTTAAAGAGGATGACACAATTAGCTATAAAATAACTAGTCTACCTTGTGGTCCTCTAAAATACAAACAAACAATGTATATATGCAAAGAAAACAATGCGATTAGTTAAAGATATCAACTGTGCATTGTAAAACTGTTAAAATGTTAGTTTTAAGATTATCCATGGCAAAACTAGCGTATGGTGATATCGTTAAAACAGTAAAAATTCTCATTGCGAGCGCATAAAACTGTGAAGCGAATGTATATATGTAATATAAAATATACGTAGTAAAGCTAAACAACTTTGTGGCAAATTTAACCCAAAACTTCATTTATGTACAGCTCAAACATTTATAATCAACCCTTTAAGGGCAAATAAGATACAAATATTTTATCTTAACGTAAATAAATAAGAATGGTTAACATATTTGTTTAAGGGACTGCTTAAAAGTTGAAAGCAAAGGAGCATTCGTGACTGTTTGAGGAAGAGCGTTTTATAGCCTTGGTGCTGAACAAGAAAAAGAACCATCATACAGTGATGCTCGTGATTTCGGTACATATAATGTACCGTTAACCGACGATCGCAGGTTGCGATTATGTACATCGGACATCGGTTTTAGCAGTTTTGAGATGTATTCTGGGGACAGATTATATACCGCTCTGTATGTTAAGACCCCTTTATTGTATTTCAGCCTGCCAGGTACTGACAGCCAGCGAAGTTCCTTAAACATCTGGTCTGATGAAGTATTATAATCGGCATGTAAGATAATTCGAGCAGCTCGTTTTTGAAGTTTTGTTAAACGCTCAATATTTGTAATAGAAGCTGCACCCCAAACAACAGAGTCATAATCAATATAGGGCAGGATATATCCCTGGTAATACTGCTTTTGGACATTAGTTGGTACATATGTTGCTAATTGTCGTAGAAGCGATATTTTGGATAAAACAATTGAACATATGTGGTCTATATGGGAAGACCAAGTGCGGTTTTCATCAATATATACACCGAGTAGTTTCTGCTTTGATACATTTTTTTATGGTCACATAATCAATTTCGATATTAAGTGCACGCAAATCACCGAATCGCTTTTTTGTCGTGTGGATGTCCATATTATTTTTCTTACTCCAAGTTTTTGTATTTCCAAGTTCGCTTTGTAAACTGGCTTCAATAGTATCTATGTTGTTACTATGCATGTGCACAGTTGTGTAATCTGCATACAGATCAGATGAGCAATTTCTGAGATAAAGCGGAAGATCATTAATGAAGATTAAAAATAAAGTCGCCCGGCGTAACGTAAACACGTCCATTTCCTACAACAGATTTCAGTTTACAGACATTTCATTAATTCGTCAATGTCTGGCAACATATTTCAGAGTTGCCAGGAGTAACGTTAACACGTCCATGTCCTACAACAGATTTCTAATGTTTTTTGAGTTGCTAGGCGTAACGTAAACAGCCCCATGTCCTACAAAAGATTTCAGAATTGCCAGTCGTAATGTTAACATGTCCATGTCTTACAAAAGATTTCTGAGTTGCCACGCGTAACATTAACACGTCCATGTCCTTCAACAGATTTCTGATTGTACAGGCCTGCTTAACATGTCCAAGTCCTACAACAGATTTCAATTTTTGCGTGCAGATAGGTAGCACCTATTTCTTATTAAGTTATATTTTTTTTTGCAATGCGAGGTCGGCCGTCTTGGTATGTAACATAGCTGCTTGAAGTGTGACATTCCCGTCCTATAGATGTCGGCTTTCTTGCTTAACCGCCATACTTCATTATGTTAGCTCGCCCTCGCCCATCGGGGCTTGAAGAAAGAGATGGGCTGCATGATGCTTCTTCGCAGAGCTGAAACCGGCCGCACGCGAGTACTGGTAAACCGCTTAGAGAATCTAAGCCTGTCCAGGCAAAGCGTTGAAGGTCGGTCCATCCATGCTTATAAACCCTATTGGTTTCATTGGGCGACAGGGCTTGAGATGTCATTTCATCTCAATGTCGGGTAAAAGTCCCACAAAATTGGGAGCAACGTCTCCAAAATGACCTATATAGTGTTGACGGGGACGATAAACCTCAAATCAAACAAACAAATTCATTATGTTAGCGGACACTGGGTTGTGAGGATACAACAAAATCTTATTTATTTACTAAGACAAAAATTGCAATGAAAATACCAATTCTTCTAATTAACGTAAGCAGTCCCAATATGAATACCTCCACCATGATTGATGTCATAGGTCACGATCTCAACATGGTGTCCGTGAATAAAGAAGTTGCATCGATGGTTCCGTCTTAAATAGAAACAGACAGTAAACATGGCAATGTCGAACTCTGGACTGGTTCCGTAGATAAAGGACCCAAGTTTCTTCACTTTGCCATTCCATGTAAAATGTGCCGCAATAGTTCGAGGCTGAAACGAAATAGAGAATCTTACATGAGTTATCATGTACTATTGTATTTAATAAAAGAGTTGAGGAAAAGGTATAAAATGTGAGGCTATGCCGAGCATTTTATCCCATTTCCTCAACGAGTTTAATAAATATAATAATACATGAGCACGAGACCTCGCATTTTATCTCGTTTCCTCAACGAGTTTAATAAATTCAATAATACATAAGCACGAATGCAATATTTTTTTATCATTTGACATTTAAGACGCATTTTATTCACGATTGTTTAACAAAAATATCAATATTCCGCCATTAGTAAACGACGTCGCCGTCGTTAAGGACGTCGTACCTGTAACGTTACGGGACGTATCTAACTAATTTGCATATTTAATCCACTAGTGGATTATCGAATTTATTACATGGCGTTATGTCATTCTCAGACGCGACGTCATATGATAAACGAAATTACAACACTTGGTTTCGGGTTCCAGATGTTGCACTGATAAGTCAAGAGGTATGTGGACTGAACAAATTATTTATCTAAATCGCGACTGAAAAAAGGGCGAGTATAATGGTCACGTAAAATCGATTCAATCCCCCAAGTAGAATTCATTTTACTGACTGTTCCAAGGCGGTTCTTCTGTCCCGGTTTATTTTTGTTATGATTTGTCTTTGAGTGTGTGTATCGCTTATATTATTTTGTTTTTGGATAGCCAATTGGCCATTTTGTGGGCAAGTAACTGTACTTTTGGCTTACCACTATTGTTGTTTCTATTAGGGTCTAGTTGTTTCATGTTTGTGTTTCTTTCCCTTTTGTGTCTCTGATCATTGCCGTCACTTCTATTTCCTACAATTTGTGTTACAGTCATAATACACCTCAAAAATGTTACATGTATGTTTAAATGCATGGTCATGCGCACATGCCACAAATACATAAATTGGTCAAGTTTTAAACTTGTGTTAACGATTTTACATGTTGTAATGGACATTTATTTAGTTGCTTTAATGATTTGTTTGTTTGTGTTGGAGTTTTACGGCCCAGTCAACACTATTTAGGTCATTTTTGAGCCGGTCAGTTTACCTATCAACACTTTCCTGGGCAGGCTTATACGTAAGCGGCCAACCAGTACAGTGCACATTCTTTCGCCAGAAACTGACAACTGCCCTTCTTGAAACAGCGGAAGGGAGAGAATGACCGTAGAAAAGATTTCATGATCAATCTCCACGCAAGAATGTTGCCGACCCCGGCGGGAGTCGAACCCGCGTCCTCCTGATCACCAGTCAGACGCGCATCCGACTGAGCCACTGAGGCCGGCGTTGCTTTAATGATAAAGTGTAATGACATTGCTGTACATGCTATGGTATTTACTATACCAAAGTACTCACACTAACTGTTTTGGTGATAAGAAGGCATATAGGTGTATAATCGTGCACCAGTCATTTGTAATCACTGCCCCACCCCACCTACGGGGAATAGCGGGGACAATGACATTTCACTTTCCACAGCCCTGCTAGAAGCCCTGCACTGCGGGAAACTCCTGAATGCCATTGCCTCGCTGTTTATAATCACAAAT